>CM065597.1:102604642-102631249 GCA_033119425.1 Bufotes viridis | reverse complement strand
CTTTGTCTAAATTATTAGCAAATTGGTAAAAGCTCATTTCTCACCTTGGATGGTGGAAAACGCACCTTCATTGGAGATGGTAAGGGCAGCTAAGGGGTTACGTGGAGGAGGCTGCATTTTTTCATTAAGTAGGTGCCCTTTAACCAATTTGTTAATAATTTAGGGAAAGCTTCATAAAAAGCATTATTTTAAATAAAGTTGAATACATAGCAATGTCGGGGTTCGGAACTAGGGCTTTGGCAAAGCTGTGTTCTTCCAAAATTTGCCCAAAGTTGATATGATACTGTGCTCTAGGTTTATGTGTTGTTTTTATTGTAACAGAGAGTATAGTTCTCCAGATGTTCTTTCTACAAGAAAGAAAGAGAAGTGCTTGAGTACATGGAGTCTTATCCATAAGAAGCATGGATCCAAAAGGCAAAGACAACATCAACATCTTGTAAGAGATATGATTAAGTTCCTAGGGCCCAATTCCAAAAAAGGATGGGTCCTATAGGTGAAGTTCATATCTTGTTATAGTTATCTTTAAGACCTAGGGCCTAGTCCATAAGATGGATGGGTCCTATAGGTGAAGACCATAAGCAGATCTTATTATTGATATGTTTAAGTACCTGGGGCCCAGTCCATAAGATGGACGGATCCTATAGGTGAAGACCATATCAATAGAAGCTAATTCATCTTCAACCAAAATGGAACATCGGGTGATTCCTATCAATCAGTGTATTGAAAAGGTAAGTTATTATTATCTAGAATGCCAATGATAAAGTCCAGTAATGTATATTTTGTAGGGCTTTGTGCTATGTCTTCATGTTATTTATTTCTGTTACTTTGTCTAAATTATTAGCAATTGGTAAAAGCTTATTTCTACCTTGGATGGTCGAAACGCACCTTTATTGGAGATGGTAAGGGCAGCTAAGGGTTATGGAGGAGGCTGCATTTTTCATTAAATAGGTGCCCTTTAACCAATGTGTTAATAATTTAGGGAAAGCTTCAGTAAAAGCATTATTTTACATAAAATTCAATACATAGCAGAGTCAAGGTTCGGAACTAGTGCTTTGGCAAAGCTGTGTCCTTCCAAAATTTGCCCAAAGTTGTTATGATACTGTGCTCTAGGTTTATGTGTTGTTTTTATTGTAACAGAGAGTATGTGCCTCCAGATGTTCTTTCACAAGAAAAAGAAAAGTGCTTGAGTACATGGAGTCTTGTCCATAAGAAGCATGGATCCAAAAGGCAAAGACAACATCAACATCTTGTATGAGATATGATTAAGTTCCTAGGGCCCAATTCCAAAAAAGGATATGTCCTATAGGTGAAGATCATATCTTGTTATAGATATCTTTAAGACCTAGGGCCTAGTCCATAAGATGGATGGGTCCTATAGGTGAAGACCGTAATCAGATCTTATTATTGATATGTTTAAGTACCTGGGGCCCAGTCCATAAGATGGACGGATCCTATAGGTGAAGACCATATCAATAGAAGCTAATTCATCTTCAACAAAAATGGAACATCGGGTGATTCCTATCAATCAGTGTGTTGAAAAGGTAAGTTATTATTATCTAGAATGCTAATGATAAAGTCCAGTAATGTATATTTTGTAGGGCTTTGTGCTATTTCTTCATTTTATTTCTTTCTGTTACTTTGTCTAAATTATTAGCAAATTGGTAAAAGCTTATTTCTACCTTGGATGGTGGAAAACGCACCTTCATTGGAGATGGTAAGGGCAGCTAAGGGGTTATGGAGGAGGCTGCATTTTTCATTAAATAGGTGCCCTTTAACCAATGTGTTAATAATTTAGGGAAAGCTTCGTAAAAAGCATTATTTTACATAAAATTCAATACATAGCAGAGTCAAGGTTCGGAACTAGTGCATTGGCAAAGCTGTGTCCTTCCAAAATTTGCCCAAAGTTATATGATACTGTGCTCTTGGTTTATGTGTTGTTTTTATTGTAATAGAGAGTATGTCTCTCCAGATGTTCTTTCACAAGAAAAAGAGAGGTGCTTGAGTACAAGGAGTCTTATCCATAAGAAGCATGGATCCAAAAGGCAAAGACAACATCAACATCTTGTAAGAGATATGATTAAGTTCCTAGGGCCCAATTCCAAAAAAGGATGGGTCCTATAGGTGAAGATCATATCTTGTTATAGATATCTTTAAGACCTAGGGCCTAGTCCATAAGATGGATGGGTCCTATAGGTGAAGACCTTAAGCAGATCTTATTATTGATATGTTTAAGTACCTGGGGCCCAGTCCATAAGATGGACGGATCCTATAGGTGAAGACCATATCAAGAGAAGCTAATTCATCTTCAACAAAAATGGAACATCGGGTGATTCCTATCAATCAGTGTGTTGAAAAGGTAAGTTATTATTATCTAGAATGCCAATGATAAAGTCCAGTAATGTATATTTTGTAGGGCTTTGTGCTATTTCTTCATGTTATTTCTTTATATTACTTTGTCTAAATTATTAGCAAATTGGTAAAAGCTTATTTCTACCTTGGATGGTGGAAAACGCACCTTCATTGGAGATGGTAAGGGCAGCTATGTGGTTATGGAGGAGGCTGCATTTTTCATTAAATAGGTGCCCTTTAACCAATGTGTTATTAATTTAGGGAAAGCTTCGTAAAAAGCATTATTTTACATAAAATTCAATACATAGCAGAGTCAAGGTTCGGAACTAGTGCTTTGGCAAAGCTGTGTCCTTCCAAAATTTGCCCAAAGTTGTTATGATACTGTGCTCTAGGTTTATGTGTTGTTTTTATTGTAACAGAGAGTATGTGCCTCCAGATGTTCTTTCACAAGAAAAGAAAAGTGCTTGAGTACATGGAGTCTTATCCATAAGAAGCATGGATCCAAAAGGCAAAGACAACATCAACATCTTGTAAGAGATATGATTAAGTTCCTAGGGCCCAATTCCAAAAAAGGATGGGTCCTATAGGTGAAGATCATATCTTGTTATAGATATCTTTAAGACCTAGGGCCTAGTCCATAAGATGGATGGGTCCTATAGGTGAAGACCATAAGCAGATCTTATTATTGATATGTTTAAGTACCTGGGGCCCAGTCCATAAGATGGACGGATCCTATAGGTGAAGACCATATCAATAGAAGCTAATTCATCTTCAACAAAAATGGAACATCGGGTGATTCCTATCAATCAGTGTGTTGAAAAGGTAAGTTATTATTATCTAGAATGCCAATGATAAAGTCCAGTAATGTATATTTTGTAGGGCTTTGTGCTATTTCTTCATGTTATTTATTTCTGTTACTTTGTCTAAATTATTAGCAAATTGGTAAAAGCTTATTTCTACCTTGGATGGTCGAAAACACACCTTCATTGGAGATGGTAAGGGCAGCTAAGGGGTTATGGAGGAGGCTGCATTTTTCATTAAATAGGTGCCCTTTAACCAATGTGTTAATAATTTAGGGAAAGCTTCGTAAAAAGCATTATTTTACATAAAATTCAATACATAGCAGAGTCAAGGTTCGAACTAGTGCTTTGGCAAAGCTGTGTCCTTCCAAAATTTGCCCAAAGTTGATATGATACTGTGCTCTTGGTTTATGTGTTGTTTTTATTGTAACAGAGAGTATGTGCCTCCAGATGTTCTTTCACAAGAAAAAGAAAAGTGCTTGAGTACATGGAGTCTTATCCATAAGAAGCATGGATCCAAAAGGCAAAGACAACATCAACATCTTGTAAGAGATATGATTAAGTTCCTAGGGCCCAATTCCAAAAAAGGATGGGTCCTATAGGTGAAGATCATATCTTGTTATAGATATCTTTAAGACCTAGGGCCTAGTCCATAAGATGGATGGGTCCTATAGGTGAAGACCATAAGCAGATCTTATTATTGATATGTTTAAGTACCTGGGGCCCAGTCCATAAGATGGACGGATCCTATAGGTGAAGACCATATCAATAGAAGCTAATTCATCTTCAACAAAAATGGAACATCGGGTGATTCCTATCAATCAGTGTGTTGAAAAGGTAAGTTATTATTATCTAGAATGCCAATGATAAAGTCCAGTAATGTATATTTTGTAGAGCTTTGTGATATTTCTTCATGTTATTTATTTCTGTTACTTTGTCTAACTTATTAGCAAATTGGTAAAAGCTTATTTCTACCTTGGATGGTCGAAAACACACCTTCATTGGAGATGGTAAGGGCAGCTAAGGGGTTATGGAGGAGGCTGCATTTTTCATTAAATAGGTGCCCTTTAACCAATGTGTTAATAATTTAGGGAAAGCTTCGTAAAAAGCATTATTTTACATAAAATTCAATACATAGCAGAGTCAAGGTTCGAACTAGTGCTTTGGCAAAGCTGTGTCCTTCCAAAATTTGCCCAAAGTTGATATGATACTGTGCTCTTGGTTTATGTGTTGTTTTTATTGTAACAGAGAGTATGTGCCTCCAGATGTTCTTTCACAAGAAAAAGAAAAGTGCTTGAGTACATGGAGTCTTATCCATAAGAAGCATGGATCCAAAAGGCAAAGACAACATCAACATCTTGTAAGAGATATGATTAAGTTCCTAGGGCCCAATTCCAAAAAAGGATGGGTCCTATAGGTGAAGATCATATCTTGTTATAGATATCTTTAAGACCTAGGGCCTAGTCCATAAGATGGATGGGTCCTATAGGTGAAGACCATAAGCAGATCTTATTATTGATATGTTTAAGTACCTGGGGCCCAGTCCATAAGATGGACGGATCCTATAGGTGAAGACCATATCAATAGAAGCTAATTCATCTTCAACAAAAATGGAACATCGGGTGATTCCTATCAATCAGTGTGTTGAAAAGGTAAGTTATTATTATCTAGAATGCCAATGATAAAGTCCAGTAATGTATATTTTGTAGGGCTTTGTGCTATTTCTTCATGTTATTTATTTCTGTTACTTTGTCTAACTTATTAGCAAATTGGTAAAAGCTTATTTCTACCTTGGATGGTCGAAAACACACCTTCATTGGAGATGGTAAGGGCAGCTAAGGGGTTATGGAGGAGGCTGCATTTTTCATTAAATAGGTGCCCTTTAACCAATGTGTTAATAATTTAGGGAAAGCTTCGTAAAAAGCATTATTTTACATAAAATTCAATACATAGCAGAGTCAAGGTTCGAACTAGTGCTTTGGCAAAGCTGTGTCCTTCCAAAATTTGCCCAAAGTTGATATGATACTGTGCTCTTGGTTTATGTGTTGTTTTTATTGTAACAGAAAGTATGTCTCTCCAGATGTTCTTTCACAAGAAAAAGAGAAGTGCTTGAATACATGGAGTCTTATCCATAAGAAGCATGGATCCAAAAGGCAAAGACTACATCAACATCTTGTAAGAGATATGATTAAGTTCCTAGGGCCCAATTCCAAAAAAGGATGGGTCCTGTAGGTGAAGATCATATCTTGTTATAGTTATCTTTAAGACCTAGGGCCTAGTCCATAAGATGGATGGGTCCTATAGGTGAAGACCATATGCAGATCTTATTATTGATATGTTTAAGTACCTGGGGCCCAGTCCATAAGATGGACGGATCCTATAGGTGAAGACCATATCAATAGAAGCTAATTCATCTTCAACAAAAATGGAACATCGGGTGATTCCTATCAATCAGTGTATTGAAAAGGTAAGTTGTTATTATTATCTAGAATGCCAATGATAAAGTCCAGTAATGTATATTTTGTAGGGCTTTGTGCTATGTCTTCATGTTATTTATTTCTGTTACTTTGTCTAAATTATTAGCAAATTGGTAAAAGCTTATTTCTACCTTGGATGGTCGAAAACGCACCTTTATTGGAGATGGTAAGGGCAGCTAAGGGGTTATGGAGGAGGCTGCATTTTTCATTAAATAGGTGCCCTTTAACCAATGTGTTAATAATTTAGGGAAAGCTTCATAAAAAGCATTATTTTACAACAAATTCAATACATAGCAGAGTCAAGGTTCGGAACTAGTGCTTTGGCAAAGCTGTGTCCTTTCAAAATTTGCCCAAAGTTGATATGATACTGTGCTCTAGGTTTATGTGTTGTTTTAATTGTAACAGAGAGTATGTGCCTCCAGATGTTCTTTTCACAAGAAAAAGAAAAGTGCTTGAGTACATGGAGTCTTATCCATAAGAAGCATGGATCCAAAAGGCAAAGACAACATCAACATCTTGTAAGAGATATGATTAAGTTCCTATGGCCCAATTCCAAAAAAGGATATGTCCTATAAGTGAAGATCATATCTTGTTATAGATATCTTTAAGACCTAGGGCCTAGTCCATAAGATGGATGGGTCCTATAGGTGAAGACCTTAAGCAGATCTTATTATTGATATGTTTAAGTACCTGGGGCCCAGTCCATAAGATGGACGAATCCTATAGGTGAAGACCATATCAATAGAAGCTAATTCATCTTCAACAAAAATGGAACATCGGGTGATTCCTGTCAATCAGTGTGTTGAAAAGGTAAGTTATTATTATCTAGAATGCCAATGATAAAGTCCAGTAATGTATATTTTGTAGGGCTTTGTGCTATTTCTTCATGTTATTTCTTTCTGTTACTTTGTCTAAATTATTAGCAAATTGGTAAAAGCTTATTTCTACCTTGGATGGTCCAAAACACACCTTCATTGGAGATGGTAAGGGCAGCTAAGGGGTTATGGAGGAGGCTGCATTTTTCATTAAATAGGTGCCCTTTAACCAATGTGTTAATAATTTAGGGAAAGCTTTGTAAAAAGCATTATTTTACATAAAATTCAATACATAGCAGAGTCAAGGTTCGGAACTAGTGCTTTGTCAAAGCAGTGTCCTTCCAAAATTTGCCCAAAGTTGATATGATACTGTGCTATTGGTTTATGTGTTGTTTTTATTGTAACAGAGAGTATGTCTCTCCAGATGTTCTTTCACAAGAAAAAGAGAAGTGCTTAAATACAAGGAGTCTTATCCATAAGAAGCATGGATCGAAAAGGCAAAGACTACATCAACATCTTGTAAGAGATATGATTAAGTTCCTAGGGCCCAATTCCAAATAAAGGATGGGTCCTATAGGTGAAGATCATATCTTGTTATAGTTATCTTTAAGACCTAGGGCCTAGTCCATAAGATGGACGGGTCCTATAGGTGAAGACCATATGCAGATCTTATTATTGATATGTTTAAGTACCTGGGCCCAGTCCATAAGATGGACGGATCCTATAGGTGAAGACCATATCAATAGAAGCTAATTCATCTTCATCAAAAATGGAACATCGGGTGATTCCTATCAATCAGTGTGTTGAAAAGGTAAGTTATTATTATCTAGAATGCCAATGATAAAGTCCAGTAATGTATATTTTGTAGGGCTTTGTGCTATTTCTTCATGTTAATTCTTTCTGTTACTTTGTCTAAATTATTAGCAATTGGTAAAAGCTTATTTCTACCATGGATGGTCGAAAACGCACCTTCATTGGAGATGGTAAGGGCAGCTGAGGGGTTATGGAGGAGGCTGCATTTTTCATTAAATAGGTGCCCTTTAACCAATGTGTTATTAATTTAGGGAAAGCTTCGTAAAAGCAGTATTTTACATAAAATTCAATACATAGCAGAGTCAAGGTTCGAACTAGTGCTTTGGCAAAGCTGTGTCCTTTCAAAATTTGCCCAAAGTTGATATGATACTGTGCTCTTGGTTTATGTGTTGTTTTTATTGTAACAGAGAGTATGTCTCTCCAGATGTTCTTTCACAAGAAAAAGAGAAGTGCTTGAGTACAAGGAGTCTTATCCATAAGAAGCATGGATCCAAAAGGCAAAGACAACATCAACATCTTGTAAGAGATATGATTAAGTTCCTAGGGCCCAATTCCAAAAAAGGATGGGTCCTATAGGTGAAGTTCATATCTTGTTATAGATATCTTTAAGACCTAGGGCCTAGTCCATAAGATGGATGGGTCCTATAGGTGAAGACCATATGCAGATCTTATTATTGATATGTTTAAGTACCTGGGGCCCAGTCGATAAGATGGAGGGATCCTATAGGTTAAGACCATATCAATAGAAGCTAATTCATCTTCAACAAAAATGGAACATCGGGTGATTCCTATCAATCAATGTGTTGAAAAGGTATGTTATTATTATCTAGAATGCCAATGATAAAGTCCAGTAATGTATATTTTGTAGGGCTTTGTGCTATTTCTTCATGTTAATTCTTTCTGTTACTTTGTCTAAATTATTAGCAAATTGGTAAAAGCTTATTTCTACCTTGGATGGTCGAAAACGTACCTTCATTGGAGATGGTAAGGGCAGCTGAGGGGCTATGGAGGAGGCTGCATTTTTCATTAAATAGGTGCCCTTTAACCAATTTGTTAATAATTTAGGGAAAGCTTCGTAAAAAGCATTATTTTAAATAAAGTTGAATACATAGCAATGTCGGGGTTCGGAACTAGGGCTTTGGCAAAGCTGTGTTCTTCCAAAATTTGCCCAAAGTTGATATGATACTGTGCTCTAGGTTTATGTGTTGTTTTTATTGTAACAGAGAGTATGTCTCTCCAGATGTTCTTTCACAAGAAAACGAAAAGTGCTTGAATACAAGGAGTCTTATCCATAAGAAGCATGGATCCAAAAGGCAAAGACTACATCAACATCTTGTAAGAGATATGATTAAGTTCCTAGGGCCCAATTCCAAAAAAGGATGGGTCCTATAGGTGAAGTTCATATCTTGTTATAGTTATCCTTAAGACCTAGGGCCTAGTCCATAAGATGGATGGGTCCTATAGGTGAAGATCATATGCAGATCTTATTATTGATATGTTTAAGTACCTGGGGCCCAGTCCATAAGATGGACGGATCCTATAGGTGAAGAACATATCAATAGAAGCTAATTCATCTTCAACCAAAATGGAACATCGGGTGATTCCTATCAATCAGTGTATTGAAAAGGTTAGTTATTATTATCTAGAATGCCAATGATAAAGTCCAGTAATGTATATTTTGTAGGGCTTTGTGCTATGTCTTCATGTTATTTATTTCTGTTACTTTGTCTAAATTATTAGCAAATTGGTAAAAGCTTATTTCTACCTTGGATGGTCGAAAACACACCTTCATTGGAGATGGTAAGGGCAGCTAAGGGGTTATGGAGGAGGCTGCATTTTTCATTAAATAGGTGCCCTTTAACCAATGTGTTAATAATTTAGGAAAGCTTCAGTAAAAGCATTATTTTACATAAAATTCAATACATAGCAGAGTCAAGGTTCGAACTAGTGCTTTGGCAAAGCTGTGTCCTTCCAAAATTTGCCCAAAGTTGAAATGATACTGTGCTCTTGGTTTATGTGTTGTTTTTATTGTAACAGAAAGTATGTCTCTCCAGATGTTCTTTCACAAGAAAAAGAAAAGTGCTTGAATACAAGGAGTCTTATCCATAAGAAGCATGGATCCAAAAGGCAAAGACAACATCAACATCTTGTAAGAGATATGATTAAGTTCCTAGGGCCCAATTCCAAAAAAGGATGGGTCCTATAGGTGAAGATCATATCTTGTTATAGTTATCTTTAAGACCTAGGGCCTAGTCCATAAGATGGATGGGTCCTATAGGTGAAGACCATATGCAGATCTTATTATTGATATGTTTAAGTACCTGGGGCCCAGTCCATAAGATGGACGGATCCTATAGGTGAAGACCATATCAATAGAAGCTAATTCATCTTCAACAAAAATGGAACATCGGGTGATTCCTATCAATCAGTGTGTTGAAAAGGTAAGTTATTATTATCTAGAATGCCAATGATAAAGTCCAGTAATGTATATTTTGTAGGGCTTTGTGCTATGTCTTCATGTTATTTATTTCTGTTACTTTGTCTAAATTATTAGCAAATTGGTAAAAGCTTATTTCTACCTTGGATGGTCGAAAACGCACCTTCATTGGAGATGGTAAGGGCAGCTAAGGGGTTATGGAGGAGGCTGCATTTTTCATTAAATAGGTGCCCTTTAACCAATGTGTTAATAATTTAGGGAAAGCTTCGTAAAAAGCATTATTTTACATAAAATTCAATACATAGCAGAGTCAAGGTTCGGAACTAGTGCTTTGGCAAAGCTGTGTCCTTCCAAAATTTGCCCAAAGTTGATATGATACTGTGCTCTAGGTTTATGTGTTGTTTTTATTGTAACAGAGAGTATGTGCCTCCAGATGTTCTTTTCACAAGAAAAAGAAAAGTGCTTGAGTACATGGAGTCTTATCCATAAGAAGCATGGATCCAAAAGGCAAAGACAACATCAACATCTTGTAAGAGATATGATTAAGTTCCTAGGGCCCAATTCCAAAAAAGGATGGGTCCTATAGGTGAAGATCATATCTTGTTATAGATATCTTTAAGACCTAGGGCCTAGTCCATAAGATGGATGGGTCCTATAGGTGAAGACCATAAGCAGATCTTATTATTGATATGTTTAAGTACCTGGGGCCCAGTCCATAAGATGGACGGATCCTATAGGTGAAGACCATATCAATAGAAGCTAATTCATCTTCAACAAAAATGGAACATCGGGTGATTCCTATCAATCAGTGTGTTGAAAAGGTAAGTTATTATTATCTAGAATGCCAATGATAAAGTCCAGTAATGTATATTTTGTAGGGCTTTGTGCTATTTCTTCATGTTATTTATTTCTGTTACTTTGTCTAAATTATTAGCAAATTGGTAAAAGCTTATTTCTACCTTGGATGGTCGAAAACGCACCTTCATTGGAGATGGTAAGGGCAGCTAAGGGGTTATGGAGGAGGCTGCATTTTTCATTAAATAGGTGCCCTTTAACCAATGTGTTAATAATTTAGGGAAAGCTTCGTAAAAAGCATTATTTTACATAAAATTCAATACATAGCAGAGTCAAGGTTCGGAACTAGTGCTTTGGCAAAGCTGTGTCCTTCCAAAATTTGCCCAAAGTTGATATGATACTGTGCTCTTGGTTTATGTGTTGTTTTTATTGTAACAGAGAGTATGTCTCTCCAGATGTTCTTTCACAAGAAAAAGAGAAGTGCTTGAGTACATGGAGTCTTATCCATAAGAAGCATGGATCCAAAAGGCAAAGACAACATCAACATCTTGTAAGAGATATGATTAAGTTCCTAGGGCCCAATTCCAAAAAAGGATGGGTCCTATAGGTGAAGATCATATCTTGTTATAGTTATCTTTAAGACCTAGGGCCTAGTCCATAAGATGGATGGGTCCTATAGGTGAAGACCATATGCAGATCTTATTATTGATATGTTTAAGTACCTGGGGCCCAGTCCATAAGATGGACGGATCCTATAGGTGAAGACCATATCAATAGAAGCTAATTCATCTTCAACAAAAATGGAACATCGGGTGATTCCTATCAATCAGTGTGTTGAAAAGGTAAGTTATTATTATCTAGAATGCCAATGATAAAGTCCAGTAATGTATATTTTGTAGGGCTTTGTGCTATGTCTTCATGTTATTTATTTCTGTTACTTTGTCTAAATTATTAGCAAATTGGTAAAAGCTTATTTCTACCTTGGATGGTCGAAAACGCACCTTTATTGGAGATGGTAAGGGCAGCTAAGGGGTTATGGAGGAGGCTGCATTTTTCATTAAATAGGTGCCCTTTAACCAATGTGTTAATAATTTAGGGAAAGCTTCATAAAAAGCATTATTTTACATAAAATTCAATACATAGCAGAGTCAAGGTTCGAACTAGTGCTTTGGCAAAGCTGTGTCCTTCCAAAATTTGCCCAAAGTTGATATGATACTGTGCTCTAGGTTTATGTGTTGTTTTTATTGTAACAGAGAGTATGTGCCTCCAGATGTTCTTTCACAAGAAAAAGAAAAGTGCTTGAGTACATGGAGTCTTATCCATAAGAAGCATGGATCCAAAAGGCAAAGACAACATCAACATCTTGTAAGAGATATGATTAAGTTCCTAGGGCCCAATTCCAAAAAAGGATGGGTCCTATAGGTGAAGATCATATCTTGTTATAGATATCTTTAAGACCTAGGGCCTAGTCCATAAGATGGATGGGTCCTATAGGTGAAGACCATAAGCAGATCTTATTATTGATATGTTTAAGTACCTGGGGCCCAGTCCATAAGATGGACGGATCCTATAGGTGAAGACCATATCAATAGAAGCTAATTCATCTTCAACAAAAATGGAACATCGGGTGATTCCTATCAATCAGTGTGTTGAAAAGGTAAGTTATTATTATCTAGAATGCCAATGATAAAGTCCAGTAATGTATATTTTGTAGGGCTTTGTGCTATTTCTTCATGTTATTTCTTTCTGTTACTTTGTCTAAATTATTAGCAAATTGGTAAAAGCTTATTTCTACCTTGGATGGTCGAAAACACACCTTCATTGGAGATGGTAAGGGCAGCTAAGGGGTTATGGAGGAGGCTGCATTTTTCATTAAATAGGTGCCCTTTAACCAATGTGTTAATAATTTAGGAAAGCTTCGTAAAAGCATTATTTTACATAAAATTCAATACATAGCAGAGTCAAGGTTCGAACTAGTGCTTTGGCAAAGCTGTGTCCTTCCAAAATTTGCCCAAAGTTGATATGATACTGTGCTCTTGGTTTATGTGTTGTTTTTATTGTAACAGAGAGTATGTCTCTCCAGATGTTCTTTCACAAGAAAAAGAGAAGTGCTTGAATACAAGGAGTCTTATCCATAAGAAGCATGGATCCAAAAGGCAAAGACTACATCAACATCTTGTAAGAGATATGATTAAGTTCCTAGGGCCCAATTCCAAATAAAGGATGGGTCCTATAGGTGAAGATCATATCTTGTTATAGTTATCTTTAAGACCTAGGGCCTAGTCCATAAGATGGATGGGTCCTATAGGTGAAGACCATATGCAGATCTTATTATTGATATGTTTAAGTACCTGGGGCCCAGTCCATAAGATGGACGGATCCTATAGGTGAAGACCATATCAATAGAAGCTAATTCATCTTCAACAAAAATGGAACATCGGGTGATTCCTATCAATCAGTGTGTTGAAAAGGTAAGTTATTATTATCTAGAATGCCAATGATAAAGTCCAGTAATGTATATTTTGTAGGGCTTTGTGCTATTTCTTCATGTTATTTCTTTCTGTTACTTTGTCTAAATTATTAGCAAATTGGTAAAAGCTTATTTCTACCATGGATGGTCGAAAACGCACCTTCATTGGAGATGGTAAGGGCAGCTGAGGGGTTATGGAGGAGGCTGCATTTTTCATTAAATAGGTGCCCTTTAACCAATGTGTTAATAATTTAGGGAAAGCTTCGTAAAAGCATTATTTTACATAAAATTCAATACATAGCAGAGTCAAGGTTCGAACTAGTGCTTTGGCAAAGCTGTGTCCTTCCAAAATTTGCCCAAAGTTGATATGATACTGTGCTCTTGGTTTATGTGTTGTTTTTATTGTAACAGAGAGTATGTCTCTCCAGATGTTCTTTCACAAGAAAAAGAGAAGTGCTTGAGTACAAGGAGTCTTATCCATAAGAAGCATGGATCCAAAAGGCAAAGACAACATCAACATCTTGTAAGAGATATGATTAAGTTCCTAGGGCCCAATTCCAAAAAAGGATGGGTCCTATAGGTGAAGATCATATCTTGTTATAGATATCTTTAAGACCTAGGGCCTAGTCCATAAGATGGATGGGTCCTATAGGTGAAGACCATAAGCAGATCTTATTATTGATATGTTTAAGTACCTGGGGCCCAGTCCATAAGATGGACGGATCCTATAGGTGAAGACCATATCAATAGAAGCTAATTCATCTTCAACAAAAATGGAACATCGGGTGATTCCTATCAATCAGTGTGTTGAAAAGGTAAGTTATTATTATCTAGAATGCCAATGATAAAGTCCAGTAATGTATATTTTGTAGGGCTTTGTGCTATTTCTTCATGTTATTTCTTTCTGTTACTTTGTCTAAATTATTAGCAAATTGGTAAAAGCTTATTTCTACCTTGGATGGTGGAAAACGCACCTTCATTGGAGATGGTAAGGGCAGCTAAGGGGTTATGGAGGAGGCTGCATTTTTCATTAAATAGGTGCCCTTTAACCAATGTGTTAATAATTTAGGAAAGCTTCGTAAAAAGCATTATTTTAAATAAAGTTGAATACATAGCAATGTCAGGGTTCGAACTAGGGCTTTGGCAAAGCTGTGTTCTTCCAAAATTTGCCCAAAGTTGATATGATACTGTGCTCTAGGTTTATGTGTTGTTTTTATTGTAACAGAGAGTATGTGCTCTCCAGATGTTCTTTCACAAGAAAAAGAGAAGTGCTTGAGTACATGGAGTCTTATCCATAAGAAGCATGGATCCAAAAGGCAAAGACAACATCAACATCTTGTAAGAGATATGATTAAGTTCCTAGGGCCCAATTCCAAAAAAGGATGGGTCCTATAGGTGAAGATCATATCTTGTTATAGATATCTTTAAGACCTAGGGCCTAGTCCATAAGATGGATGGGTCCTATAGGTGAAGACCATATGCAGATCTTATTATTGATATGTTTAAGTACCTGGGGCCCAGTCCATAAGATGGACGGATCCTATAGGTGAAGACCATATCAATAGAAGCTAATTCATCTTCAACAAAAATGGAACATCGGGTGATTCCTATCAATCAGTGTGTTGAAAAGGTAAGTTATTATTATCTAGAATGCCAATGATAAAGTCCAGTAATGTATATTTTGTAGGGCTTTGTGCTATTTCTTCATGTTAATTCTTTCTGTTACTTTGTCTAAATTATTAGCAAATTGGTAAAAGCTTATTTCTACCATGGATGGTCGAAAACGCACCTTCATTGGAGATGGTAAGGGCAGCTGAGGGGTTATGGAGGAGGCTGCATTTTTCATTAAATAGGTGCCCTTTAACCAATGTGTTAATAATTTAGGGAAAGCTTCAGAAAAGCAGTATTTTACATAAAATTCAATACATAGCAGAGTCAAGGTTCGAACTAGTGCTTTGGCAAAGCTGTGTCCTTCCAAAATTTGCCCAAAGTTGATATGATACTGTGCTCTTGGTTTATGTGTTGTTTTTATTGTAACAGAGAGTATGTCTCTCCAGATGTTCTTTCACAAGAAAAAGAGAAGTGCTTGAGTACAAGGAGTCTTATCCATAAGAAGCATGGATCCAAAAGGCAAAGACAACATCAACATCTTGTAAGAGATATGATTAAGTTCCTAGGGCCCAATTCCAAAAAAGGATGGGTCCTATAGGTGAAGATCATATCTTGTTATAGATATCTTTAAGACCTAGGGCCTAGTCCATAAGATGGATGGGTCCTATAGGTGAAGACCATATGCAGATCTTATTATTGATATGTTTAAGTACCTGGGGCCCAGTCCATAAGATGGACGGATCCTATAGGTGAAGACCATATCAATAGAAGCTAATTCATCTTCAACAAAAATGGAACATCGGGTGATTCCTATCAATCAGTGTGTTGAAAAGGTAAGTTATTATTATCTAGAATGCCAATGATAAAGTCCAGTAATGTATATTTTGTAGGGCTTTGTGCTATTTCTTCATGTTATTTCTTTCTGTTACTTTGTCTAAATTATTAGCAAATTGGTAAAAGCTTATTTCTACCTTGGATGGTCGAAAACGCACCTTCATTGGAGATGGTAAGGGCAGCTAAGGGGTTATGGAGGAGGCTGCATTTTTCATTAAATAGGTGCCCTTTAACCAATGTGTTAATAATTTAGGGAAAGCTTCGTAAAAGCATTATTTTAAATAAAGTTGAATACATAGCAGATGTCAGGGTTCGAACTAGGGCTTTGGCAAAGCTGTGTTCTTCCAAAATTTGCCCAAAGTTGATATGATACTGTGCTCTAGGTTTATGTGTTGTTTTTATTGTAACAGAGAGTATGTCTCTCCAGATGTTCTTTCACAAGAAAACGAAAAGTGCTTGAGTACATGGAGTCTTATCCATAAGAAGCATGGATCCAAAAGGCAAAGACAACATCAACATCTTGTAAGAGATATGATTAAGTTCCTAGGGCCCAATTCCAAAAAGGATGGGTCCTATAGGTGAAGTTCATATCTTGTTATAGTTATCCTTAAGACCTAGGGCCTAGTCCATAAGATGGATGGGTCCTATAGGTGAAGATCATATGCAGATCTTATTATTGATATGTTTAAGTACCTGGGGCCCAGTCCATAAGATGGACGGATCCTATAGGTGAAGAACATATCAATAGAAGCTAATTCATCTTCAACCAAAATGGAACATCGGGTGATTCCTATCAATCAGTGTATTGAAAAGGTTAGTTATTATTATCTAGAATGCCAATGATAAAGTCCAGTAATGTATATTTTGTAGGGCTTTGTGCTATGTCTTCATGTTATTTATTTCTGTTACTTTGTCTAAATTATTAGCAAATTGGTAAAAGCTTATTTCTACCTTGGATGGTCGAAAACACACCTTCATTGGAGATGGTAAGGGCAGCTAAGGGGTTATGGAGGAGGCTGCATTTTTCATTAAATAGGTGCCCTTTAACCAATGTGTTAATAATTTAGGGAAAGCTTCGTAAAAAGCATTATTTTACATAAAATTCAATACATAGCAGAGTCAAGGTTCGGAACTAGTGCTTTGGCAAAGCTGTGTCCTTCCAAAATTTGCCCAAAGTTGAAATGATACTGTGCTCTTGGTTTATGTGTTGTTTTTATTGTAACAGAAAGTATGTCTCTCCAGATGTTCTTTCACAAGAAAAAGAAAAGTGCTTGAATACAAGGAGTCTTATCCATAAGAAGCATGGATCCAAAAGGCAAAGACTACATCAACATCTTGTAAGAGATATGATTAAGTTTCTAGGGCCCAATTCCAAAAAAGGATGGGTCCTATAGGTGAAGTTCATATCTTGTTATAGTTATCTTTAAGACCTAGGGCCTAGTCCATAAGATGGATGGGTCCTATAGGTGAAGACCATATGCAGATCTTATTATTGATATGTTTAAGTACCTGGGGCCCAGTCCATAAGATGGACGGATCCTATAGGTGAAGACCATATCAATAGAAGCTAATTCATCTTCAACAAAAATGGAACATCGGGTGATTCCTATCAATCAGTGTATTGAAAAGGTAAGTTATTATTATCTAGAATGCCAATGATAAAGTCCAGTAATGTATATTTTGTAGGGCTTTGTGCTATGTCTTCATGTTATTTATTTCTGTTACTTTGTCTAAATTATTAGCAAATTGGTAAAAGCTTATTTCTACCTTGGATGGTCGAAAACGCACCTTTATTGGAGATGGTAAGGGCAGCTAAGGGGTTATGGAGGAGGCTGCATTTTTCATTAAATAGGTGCCCTTTAACCAATGTGTTAATAATTTAGGGAAAGCTTCGTAAAAAGCATTATTTTACATAAAATTCAATACATAGCAGAGTCAAGGTTCGAACTAGTGCTTTGGCAAAGCTGTGTCCTTCCAAAATTTGCCCAAAGTTGATATGATACTGTGCTCTAGGTTTATGTGTTGTTTTTATTGTAACAGAGAGTATGTGCCTCCAGATGTTCTTTCACAAGAAAAAGAAAAGTGCTTGAGTACATGGAGTCTTATCCATAAGAAGCATGGATCCAAAAGGCAAAGACAACATCAACATCTTGTAAGAGATATGATTAAGTTCCTAGGGCCCAATTCCAAAAAAGGATGGGTCCTATAGGTGAAGATCATATCTTGTTATAGATATCTTTAAGACCTAGGGCCTAGTCCATAAGATGGATGGGTCCTATAGGTGAAGACCATAAGCAGATCTTATTATTGATATGTTTAAGTACCTGGGGCCCAGTCCATAAGATGGACGGATCCTATAGGTGAAGACCATATCAATAGAAGCTAATTCATCTTCAACAAAAATGGAACATCGGGTGATTCCTATCAATCAGTGTGTTGAAAAGGTAAGTTATTATTATCTAGAATGCCAATGATAAAGTCCAGTAATGTATATTTTGTAGGGCTTTGTGCTATTTCTTCATGTTATTTATTTCTGTTACTTTGTCTAACTTATTAGCAAATTGGTAAAAGCTTATTTCTACCTTGGATGGTCGAAAACACACCTTCATTGGAGATGGTAAGGGCAGCTAAGGGGTTATGGAGGAGGCTGCATTTTTCATTAAATAGGTGCCCTTTAACCAATGTGTTAATAATTTAGGGAAAGCTTCAGTAAAAGCATTATTTTACATAAAATTCAATACATAGCAGAGTCAAGGTTCGAACTAGTGCTTTGGCAAAGCTGTGTCCTTCCAAAATTTGCCCAAAGTTGATATGATACTGTGCTCTTGGTTTATGTGTTGTTTTTATTGTAACAGAAAGTATGTCTCTCCAGATGTTCTTTCACAAGAATAAGAGAAGTGCTTGAATACATGGAGTCTTATCCATAAGAAGCATGGATCCAAAAGGCAAAGACTACATCAACATCTTGTAAGAGATATGATTAAGTTCCTAGGGCCCATTTCCAAAAAAGGATGGGTCCTATAGGTGAAGTTCATATCTTGTTATAGTTATCTTTAAGACCTAGGGCCTAGTCCATAAGATGGATGGGTCCTATAGGTGAAGACCATATGCAGATCTTATTATTGATATGTTTAAGTACCTGGGGCCCAGTCCATAAGATGGACGGATCCTATAGGTGAAGACCATATCAATAGAAGCTAATTCATCTTCAACAAAAATGGAACATCGGGTGATTCCTATCAATCAGTGTATTGAAAAGGTAAGTTGTTATTATTATCTAGAATGCCAATGATAAAGTCCAGTAATGTATATTTTGTAGGGCTTTGTGCTATGTCTTCATGTTATTTATTTCTGTTACTTTGTCTAAATTATTAGCAAATTGGTAAAAGCTTATTTCTACCTTGGATGGTCGAAAACGCACCTTTATTGGAGATGGTAAGGGCAGCTAAGGGGTTATGGAGGAGGCTGCATTTTTCGTTAAATAGGTGCCCTTTAACCAATGTGTTAATAATTTAGGGAAAGCTTCATAAAAGCATTATTTTACATAAAATTCAATACATAGCAGAGTCAAGGTTCGAACTAGTGCTTTGGCAAAGCTGTGTCCTTCCAAAATTTGCCCAAAGTTGATATGATACTGTGCTCTAGGTTTATGTGTTGTTTTAATTGTAACAGAGAGTATGTGCCTCCAGATGTTCTTTTCACAAGAAAAAGAAAAGTGCTTGAGTACATGGAGTCTTATCCATAAGAAGCATGGATCCAAAAGGCAAAGACAACATCAACATCTTGTAAGAGATATGATTAAGTTCCTATGGCCCAATTCCAAAAAAGGATATGTCCTATAAGTGAAGATCATATCTTGTTATAGATATCTTTAAGACCTAGGGCCTAGTCCATAAGATGGATGGGTCCTATAGGTGAAGACCTTAAGCAGATCTTATTATTGATATGTTTAAGTACCTGGGGCCCAGTCCATAAGATGGACGGATCCTATAGGTGAAGACCATATCAATAGAAGCTAATTCATCTTCAACAAAAATGGAACATCGGGTGATTCCTGTCAATCAGTGTGTTGAAAAGGTAAGTTATTATTATCTAGAATGCCAATGATAAAGTCCAGTAATGTATATTTTGTAGGGCTTTGTGCTATTTCTTCATGTTATTTCTTTCTGTTACTTTGTCTAAATTATTAGCAAATTGGTAAAAGCTTATTTCTACCTTGGATGGTCCAAAACACACCTTCATTGGAGATGGTAAGGGCAGCTAAGGGGTTATGGAGGAGGCTGCATTTTTCATTAAATAGGTGCCCTTTAACCAATGTGTTAATAATTTAGGGAAAGCTTCGTAAAAAGCATTATTTTACATAAAATTCAATACATAGCAGAGTCAAGGTTCGGAACTAGTGCTTTGGCAAAGCAGTGTCCTTCCAAAATTTGCCCAAAGTTGATATGATACTGTGCTATTGGTTTATGTGTTGTTTTTATTGTAACAGAGAGTATGTCTCTCCAGATGTTCTTTCACAAGAAAAAGAGAAGTGCTTAAATACAAGGAGTCTTATCCATAAGAAGCATGGATCCAAAAGGCAAAGACTACATCAACATCTTGTAAGAGATATGATTAAGTTCCTAGGCCCAATTCCAAATAAAGGATGGGTCCTATAGGTGAAGATCATATCTTGTTATAGTTATCTTTAAGACCTAGGGCCTAGTCCATAAGATGGACGGGTCCTATAGGTGAAGACCATATGCAGATCTTATTATTGATATGTTTAAGTACCTGGGCCCAGTCCATAAGATGGACGGATCCTATAGGTGAAGACCATATCAATAGAAGCTAATTCATCTTCATCAAAAATGGAACATCGGGTGATTCCTATCAATCAGTGTGTTGAAAAGGTAAGTTATTATTATCTAGAATGCCAATGATAAAGTCCAGTAATGTATATTTTGTAGGGCTTTGTGCTATTTCTTCATGTTAATTCTTTCTGTTACTTTGTCTAAATTATTAGCAAATTGGTAAAAGCTTATTTCTACCATGGATGGTCGAAAACGCACCTTCATTGGAGATGGTAAGGGCAGCTGAGGGGTTATGGAGGAGGCTGCATTTTTCATTAAATAGGTGCCCTTTAACCAATGTGTTATTAATTTAGGGAAAGCTTCGTAAATAGCAGTATTTTACATAAAATTCAATACATAGCAGAGTCAAGGTTCGGAACTAGTGCTTTGGCAAAGCTGTGTTCTTTCAAAATTTGCCCAAAGTTGATATGATACTGTACTCTTGGTTTATGTGTTGTTTTTATTGTAGCAGAGAGTATGTCTCTCCAGATGTTCTTTCACAAGAAAAAGAGAAGTGCTTGAGTACAAGGAGTCTTATCCATAAGAAGCATGGATCCAAAAGGCAAAGACAACATCAACATCTTGTAAGAGATATGATTAAGTTCCTAGGGCCCAATTCCAAAAAAGGATGGGTCCTATAGTTGAAGATCATATCTTGTTATAGATATCTTTAAGACCTAGGGCCTAGTCCATAAGATGGATGGGTCCTATAGGTGAAGACCATAAGCAGATCTTATTATTGATATGTTTAAGTACCTGGGGCCCAGTCCATAAGATGGACGGATCCTATAGGTGAAGACCATATCAAGAGAAACTAATTCATCTTCAACAAAAATGGAACATCGGGTGATTCCTATCAATCAGTGTGTTGAAAAGGTAAGTTATTATTATCTAGAATGCTAATGATAAAGTCCAGTAATGTATATTATGTAGGGCTTTGTGCTATTTCTTCATGTTATTTCTTTCTGTTACTTTGTCTAAATTATTAGCAAATTGGTAAAAGCTTATTTCTACCTTGGATGGTGGAAAACGCACCTTCACTGGAGATGGTAAGGGCAGCTAAGGGGTTATGGAGGAGGCTGCATTTTTCATTAAATAGGTGCCCTTTAACCAATTTGTTAATAATTTAGGGAAAGCTTCGTAAAAAGCATTATTTTAAATAAAGTTGAATACATAGCAATGTCAGGGTTCGGAACTAGGGCTTTGGCAAAGCTGTGTTCTTCCAAAATTTGCCCAAAGTTGATATGATACTGTGCTCTAGGTTTATGTGTTGTTTTTATTGTAACAGAGAGTATGTGCCTCCAGATGTTCTTTCACAAGAAAAAGAAAAGTGCTTGAGTACATGGAGCCTTATCCATAAGAAGCATGGATCCAAAAGGCAAAGACAACATCAACATCTTGTAAGAGATATGATTAAGTTCCTAGGGCCCAATTCCAAAAAAGGATGGGTCCTATAGGGGAAGATCATATCTTGTTATAGATATCTTTAAGACCTAGGGCCTAGTCCATAAGATGGATGGGTCCTATAGGTGAAGACCATAAGCAGATCTTATTATTGATATGTTTAAGTACCTGGGGCCCAGTCCATAAGATGGACGGATCCTATAGGTGAAGACCATATCAATAGAAGCTAATTCATCTTCATCAAAAATGGAACATCGGGTGATTCCTATCAATCAGTGTGTTGAAAAGGTAAGTTATTATTATCTAGAATGCCAATGATAAAGTTCAGTAATGTATATTTTGTAGGGCTTTGTGCTATTTCTTCATGTTAATTCTTTCTGTTACTTTGTCTAAATTATTAGCAAATTGGTAAAAGCTTATTTCTACCATGGATGGTCGAAAACACACCTTCATTGGGGATGGTAAGGGCAGCTGAGGGGTTATGGAGGAGGCTGCATTTTTCATTAAATAGGTGCCCTTTAACCAATGTGTTATTATTTTAGGGAAAGCTTCGTAAATAGCAGTATTTTACATAAAATTCAATACATAGCAGAGTCAAGGTTCGGAACTAGTGCTTTGGCAAAGCTGTGTCCTTCCAAAATTTGCCCAAAGTTGATATGATACTGTGCTCTTGGTTTATGTGTTGTTTTTATTGTAACAGAGAGTATGTCTCTCCAGATGTTCTTTCACAAGAAAAAGAGAGGTGCTTGAGTACAAGGAGTCTTATCCATAAGAAGCATGGATCCAAAAGGCAAAGACAACATCAACATCTTGTAAGAGATATGGTTAAGTTCCTAGGGCCCAATTCCAAAAAAGATGGGTCCTATAGGTGAAGATCATATCTTGTTATAGATATCTTTAAGACCTAGGGCCTAGTCCATAAGATGGATGGGTCCTATAGGTGAAGACCATAAGCAGATCTTATTATTGATATGTTTAAGTACCTGGGGCCCAGTCCATAAGATGGACGGATCCTATAGGTGAAGACCATATCAAAAGAAGCTAATTCATCTTCAACAAAAATGGAACATCGGGTGATTCCTATCAATCAGTGTGTTGAAAAGGTAAGTTATTATTATCTAGAATGATAATGATAAAGTCCAGTAATGTATATTTTGTAGGGCTTTGTGCTATTTCTTCATGTTATTTCTTTCTGTTACTTTGTCTAAATTATTAGCAAATTGGTAAAAGCTTATTTCTACCTTGGATGGTGGAAAACGCACCTTCATTGGAGATGGTAAGGGCAGCTAAGGGGTTATGGAGGAGGCTGCATTTTTCATTAAATAGGTGCCCTTTAACCAATGTGTTAATAATTTAGGGAAAGCTTCAGAAAAGCATTATTTTAAATAAAGTTGAATACATAGCAATGTCAGGGTTCGGAACTAGGGCTTTGGCAAAGCTGTGTTCTTCCAAAATTTGCCCAAAGTTGATATGATACTGTGCTCTAGGTTTATGTGTTGTTTTTATTGTAACAGAGAGTATGTGCCTCCAGATGTTCTTTCACAAGAAAAAGAAAAGTGCTTGAGTACATGGAGCCTTATCCATAAGAAGCATGGATCCAAAAGGCAAAGACAAAATCAACATCTTGTAAGAGATATGATTAAGTTCCTAGGGCCCAATTCCAAAAAAGGATGGGTCCTATAGGTGAAGACCATATGCAGATCTTATTATTGATATGTTTAAGTACCTGGGGCCCAGTCCATAAGATGGACGGATCCTATAGGTGAAGACCATATCAATGGAAGCTAATTCATCTTCAACAAAAATGGAACATCGGGTGATTCCTATCAATCAGTGTGTTGAAAAGGTAAGTTATTATTATTATCTAGAATGCCAATGATAAAGTCCAGTAATGTATATTTTGTAGAGCTTTGTGCTATTTCTTCATGTTATTTATTTCTGTTACTTTGTCTAACTTATTAGCAAATTGGTAAAAGCTTATTTCTACCTTGGATGGTCGAAAACGCACCTTCATTGGAGATGGTAAGGGCAGCTATGTGGTTATGGAGGAGGCTGCATTTTTCATTAAATAGGTGCCCTTTAACCAATGTGTTAATAATTTAGGGAAATCTTCGTAAAAAGCATTATTTTACATAAAATTCAATACATAGCAGAGTCAAGGTTCGAACTAGTGCTTTGGCAAAGCTGTGTCCTTCCAAAATTTGCCCAAAGTTGATATGATACTGTGCTCTTGGTTTATGTGTTGTTTTTATTGTAACAGAGAGTATGTCTCTCCAGATGTTCTTTCACAAGAAAAGAGAGGTGCTTGAGTACAAGGAGTCTTATCCATAAGAAGCACGATCCAAAAGGCAAAGACAACATCAACATCTTGTAAGAGATATGATTAAGTCTTAGGCCCAATTCCAAAAAGGATGGTCCTATAGTTGAAGATCATATCTTGTTATATATATCTTTAAGACCTAGGCCTAGTCCATAAGATGGATGGGTCCTATAGGTGAAGACCATAAGCAGATCTTATTATTGATATGTTTAAGTACCTGGGGCCCAGTCCATAAGATGGACGGATCTCAGGTGAAGACCATATCAATAGAAGCTAATTCATCTTCAACAAAAATGGAACATCAGGTGATTCCTATCAATCAGTGTGTGAAAGGTAAGTTATTATTATCTAGAATGCCAATGATAAAGTCCAGTAATGTATATTTTGTAGAGCTTTGGTGCTATTTCTTCATGTTATTTATTTCTGTTACTTTGTCTAACTTATTAGCAATTGGTAAAGCTTATTTCTACCTTGATGGTCGAAAACGCACTCTTCATTGGAGATGGTATGGGCAGCTAAGGGGTTATGGAGGAGGCTGCATTTTTCATTAAATAGGTGCCCTTTAACCAATGTGTTAATAATTTAGGAAAGCTGCGAAAAGCAGTATTTTACATAAAATTCAATACATAGCAGAGCCAAGGCCTCGAACTAATGCTTTTCTGGCAAAGCTGTCAGTCCTTCCTAAAATTTGCCCAAAGTCGATATGATACTGTGCTCTTGGTTTATGTGTTGTTTTTGTTGTAACAGAGAGTATATGTCTCTCCAGATGTTCTTCACAAGAAAAAGAGAGGTGCTTGAGTACAAGGAGTCTTATCCATAAGAAGTATGGATCCAAAAGGCAAAGACAACATCAACATCTTGTAAGAGATATGATTAAGTTCCGAGGGCCCACCCAAAAAGGATGGGTCCTATAGGTGAAGATCATATCTGTTATAGATATCTTTAAGACCTAGGGCTCCAGTCCATAAGATGGATGGGTCCTATTAGGTGAAGACCATAAGCAGATCTTATTATTGGATATGTTTAAGTACTCTGGGGCCCAGTCCATAAGATGGACGGATCCTATAGGTGAAGACCATATCAATGAGAAGCTAATTCATCTTCAACAAAAATGGAACATCGGGTGATTCCTATCAATCAGTGTGTTGAAAAGGTGTTATTATTATCTAGAATGCCAATGATAAAGTCCAGTAATGTATATTTTGTAGGACTTTGTAGCTATTTCTTCATGTTATTCTTTCTGTTACTTTGTCTAAATTATTAGCAAATTGGTAAAAGCTTATTTCTACCTTGGATGGTCGAAAACGCACCTTCATTGGAGATGGTAAGCAGGCAGCTGAGGGGTTATGGAGGAGGCTGCATTTTTCATTAAATAGGTGCCCTTTAACCAATGTGTTAATAATTTAGGAAAGCTTCAAAAAGCATTATTTTACATAAAATTCAATACATAGCAGAGTCAAGGTCTGAACTAGTGCTTTGGCAAAGCTGTGTCCTTCCAAAATTTGCCCAAAGTTGATATGATACTGTGCTCTTGGTTTATGTGTTGTTTTTATTGTAACAGAGAGTATGTCTTCCAGATGTTCTTTCACAAGAAAAGAGAAGTGCTTGAGTACATGCGAGTCTTATCCATAAGAAGCATGGATCCAAAAGGCAAAGACAACATCAACATCTTGTAAGAGATATGATTAGTTCCTAGGGCCCACTCCAAAAAAGGATGGGTCCTATAGGTGAAGATCATATCTGTTATAGATATCTTTAAGACCTAGGCCTAGTCCATAAGATGGATGGGTCCTATAGGTGAAGACCATAAGCAGATCTTATTATTGATATGTTTAAGTACCTGGAGCCCAGTCCATAAGATGGACGGATCCTACAGGTGAAGACCATATCAATAGAAGCTAATCCATCTTCAACAAAATGGAACATCGGGTGATTCCTATCAATCAGTGTGTTGAAAAGGTAAGTTATTATTATCTAGAATGCTAATGATAAAGTCCAGTAATGTATATTTTGTAGGACTTTGTGCTATTTCTTCATGTTATTTCTTTCTGTTACTTTGTCTAAACTTATTAGCAAATTGGTAAAAGCTTATTTCTACCTCGGATGGTGGAAAACGCACTTCATTGGAGATGGTAAGGGACAGCTAAGGGGTTATGGAGGAGGCTGCATTTTCTCATTAAATAGGTGCCCTTTAACCAATTTGTTAATAATTTAGGAAAGCTTCAGAAAGCATTATTTTACATAAAATTCAATACATAGGCAGAGTCAAGGTTCGAATCAGTGCTTTGGCAAAGCTGTGTCCTTCCAAAATTTGCCCAAAGTTGATATGATACTGTGCTCTTGGTTTATGTGTTGTTTTCATTGCAACAGAGAGTATGTTTCTCCAGATGTTCTTCACAAGAAAAAGAGAAGTGCTTGAGTACAAGGGAGTCTTATCCATAAGAAGCATGGATCCAAAAGGCAAAGACAACATCAACATCTTGTAAGAGATATGATTAAGTCTCTAGGCCCAATTCCAAAAGGATGGGTCCATAGGTGAAGATCATATCTTGTTATAGATATCTTTAAGACCTAGGGCCTAGTCCATAAGATGGATGGGTCTCATGGGTGAAGACCATAAGCAGATCTTATTATTGATATGTTTAAGTAC
>CM065597.1:102540881-102604142 GCA_033119425.1 Bufotes viridis | reverse complement strand
CATTGACATTCTAGATAATAATAACTTACCTTTTCAACACACTGATTGATAGGATTCACCCGATGTTCCTTTTTCGTTGAAGATGAATTAGCTTCATTGATATGGTCTTCACCTATAGGATCCGGCCCATCTTATGGACTGGGCCCCAGGTACTTAAACATATCAATAATAAGATCTGCATATGGTATTCACCTATAGGACCCATCCATCTTATGGACTAGGGCCCTAGGTCTTAAAGATATCTCTAACAAGATATGATCTTCACCTACAGGACCCATCCTGTTTTGGAATTGGGCCCTAGGAACTTAATCATATCTCTTACAAGATGTTGATGTTGTCTTTGCCTTTTGGATCCATGCTTCTTATGGATAAGACTCCATGTACTCAAGCACTTCTCTTTTTCTTGTGAAAGAACATCTGGAGGCACATACTCTCTGTTACAATAAAAACAACACATAAACCTAGAGCACAGTATCATATCAACTTTGGGCAAATTTTGGAAGAACACAGCTTTGCCAAAGCCCTAGTTCCGAACCCTGACATTGCTATGTATTCAACTTTATTTAAAATAATGCTTTTACGAAGCTTTCCCTAAATTATTAACAAATTGGTTAAAGGGCACCTATTTAATGAAAAATGCAGCCTCCTCCATAACCCCTTAGCTGCCCTTACCATCTCCAATGAAGGTGCGTTTCCACCATCCAAGGTAGAAATAAGCTTTTACCAATTTGCTAATAATTTAGACAAAGTAACAGAAAGAAATAACATGAAGAAATAGCACAAAGCCCTACAAAATATACATTACTGGACTTTATCATTGGCATTCTAGATAATAATAACTTACCTTTTCAACACACTGATTGATAGGAATCACCTGATGTTCCATTTTTGTTGAAGATGAATTAGCTTCTATTGATATGGTCTTCACCTATAGGATCCGTCCATCTTATGGACTGGGCCCCAGGTACTTAAACATATCAATAATAAGATCTGCATATGGTATTCACCTATAGGACCCATCCATCTTATGGACTAGGCCCTAGGTCTTAAAGATATCTCTAACAAGATATGATCTTCACCTACAGGACCCATCCTTTTTGGAATTGGGCCCTAGGAACTTAATCATATCTCTTACAAGATGTTGATGTTGTCTTTGCCTTTTGGATCCATGCTTCTTATGGATAAGACTCCTTGTACTCAAGCACTTCTCTTTTCTTGTGAAAGAACATCTGGAGGACATACTCTCTGTTACAATAAAAACAACACATAAACCAAGAGCACAGTATCATATCAACTTTGGGCAAATTTTGGAAGGACACAGCTTTGCCAAAGCACTAGTTCCGAACCTTGACTCTGCTATGTATTGAACTTTATGTAAAATAATGCTTTTTACGAAGCTTTCCTAAATTATTAACACATTGGTTAAAGGGCACCTATTTAATGAAAAATGCAGCCTCATCCATAACCCTTAGCTGCCCTTACCATCTCCAATAAAGGTGCGTTTTCGACCATCCAAGGTAGAAATAAGCTTTTACCAATTTGCTAATAATTTAGACAAAGTAACAGAAATAAATAACATGAAGAAATACCACAAAGCCCTACAAAATATACATTACTGGACTTTATCATTGGCATTCTAGATAATAATAACTTACCTTTTCAACACACTGATTGATAGGAATCACCCGATGTTCCATTTTTGTTGAAGATGAATTAGCTTCTATTGATATGGTCTTCACCTATAGGATCCGTCCATCTTATGGACTGGGCCCCAGGTACTTAAACATATCAATAATAAGATCTGCATATGGTCTTCACCTATAGGACCCATCCATCTTATGGACTAGGCCCTAGGTCTTAAAGATAACTATAACAAGATATGATCTTCACCTACAGGACCCATCCTTTTTGGAATTGGGCCCTAGGAACTTAATCATATCTCTTACAAGATGTTGATGTTGTCTTTGCCTTTTGGATCCATGCTTCTTATGGATAAGACTCCTTGTACTCAAGCACTTCTCTTTTTCTTGTGAAAGAACATCTGGAGAGACATACTCTCTGTTACAATAAAAACAACACATAAACCAAGAGCACAGTATCATATCAACTTTGGGCAAACTTTGGAAGGACACAGCTTTGCCAAAGCACTAGTTCCGAACCTTGACTCTGCTATGTATTGAATTTTATGTAAAATAATGCTTTTACGAAGCTTTCCCTAAATTATTAACACATTGGTTAAAGGGCACCTATTTAATGAAAATGCAGCCTCATCCATAACCCCTTAGCTGCCCTTACCATCTCCAATAAAGGTGCGTTTTCGACCATCCAAGGTAGAAATAAGCTTTTACCAATTTGCTAATAATTTAGACAAAGTAACAGAAATAAATAACATGAAGAAATACCACAAAGCCCTACAAAATATACATTACTGGACTTTATCATTGGCATTCTAGATAATAATAACTTACCTTTTCAACACACTGATTGATAGGAATCACCCGATGTTCCATTTTTGTTGAAGATGAATTAGCTTCTATTGATATGGTCTTCACCTATAGGATCCGTCCATCTTATGGACTGGGCCCCAGGTACTTAAACATATCAATAATAAGATCTGCATATGGTCTTCACCTATAGGACCCATCCATCTTATGGACTAGGCCCTAGGTCTTAAAGATAACTATAACAAGATATGATCTTCACCTACAGGACCCATCCTTTTTGGAATTGGGCCCTAGGAACTTAATCATATCTCTTACAAGATGTTGATGTTGTCTTTGCCTTTTGGATCCATGCTTCTTATGGATAAGACTCCTTGTACTCAAGCACTTCTCTTTTCTTGTGAAAGAACATCTGGAGAGACATACTCTCTGTTACAATAAAAACAACACATAAACCAAGAGCACAGTATCATATCAACTTTGGGCAAATTTTGGAAGGACACAGCTTTGCAAAAGCACTAGTTCCGAACCTTGACTCTGCTATGTATTGAATTTTATGTAAAATAATGCTTTACTGAAGCTTTCCCTAAATTATTAACACATTGGTTAAAGGGCACCTATTTAATGAAAAATGCAGCCTCATCCATAACCCCTTAGCTGCCCTTACCATCTCCAATAAAGGTGCGTTTCGACCATCCAAGGTAGAAATAAGCTTTTACCAATTTGCTAATAATTTAGACAAAGTAACAGAAATAAATAACATGAAGAAATACCACAAAGCCCTACAAAATATACATTACTGGACTTTATCATTGGCATTCTAGATAATAATAACTTACCTTTTCAACACACTGATTGATAGGAATCACCCGATGTTCCATTTTTGTTGTAAGATGAATTAGCTTCTATTGATATGGTCTTCACCTATAGGATCCGTCCATCTTATGGACTGGGCCCCAGGTACTTAAACATATCAATAATAAGATCTGCATATGGTCTTCACCTATAGGACCCATCCATCTTATGGACTAGGCCCTAGGTCTTAAAGATAACTATAACAAGATATGATCTTCACCTACAGGACCCATCCTTTTTGGAATTGGGCCCTAGGAACTTAATCATATCTCTTACAAGATGTTGATGTTGTCTTTGCCTTTTGGATCCATGCTTCTTATGGATAAGACTCCTTGTACTCAAGCACTTCTCTTTTTCTTGTGAAAGAACATCTGGAGAGACATACTCTCTGTTACAATAAAAACAACACATAAACCAAGAGCACAGTATCATATCAACTTTGGGCAAACTTTGGAAGGACACAGCTTTGCCAAAGCACTAGTTCCGAACCTTGACTCTGCTATGTATTGAATTTTATGTAAAATAATGCTTTTTACTGAAGCTTTCCCTAAATTATTAACACATTGGTTAAAGGGCACCTATTTAATGAAAATGCAGCCTCATCCATAACCCCTTAGCTGCCCTTACCATCTCCAATAAAGGTGCGTTTCGACCATCCAAGGTAGAAATAAGCTTTTACCAATTTGCTAATAATTTAGACAAAGTAACAGAAATAAATAACATGAAGAAATACCACAAAGCCCTACAAAATATACATTACTGGACTTTATCATTGGCATTCTAGATAATAATAACTTACCTTTTCAACACACTGATTGATAGGAATCACCCGATGTTCCATTTTTGTTGAAGATGAATTAGCTTCTATTGATATGGTCTTCACCTATAGGATCCGTCCATCTTATGGACTGGGCCCCAGGTACTTAAACATATCAATAATAAGATCTGCATATGGTCTTCACCTATAGGACCCATCCATCTTATGGACTAGGCCCTAGGTCTTAAAGATAACTATAACAAGATATGATCTTCACCTACAGGACCCATCCTTTTTTGGAATTGGGCCCTAGGAACTTAATCATATCTCTTACAAGATGTTGATGTTGTCTTTGCCTTTTGGATCCATGCTTCTTATGGATAAGACTCCTTGTATTCAAGCACTTCTCTTTTTCTTGTGAAAGAACATCTGGAGAGACATACTCTCTGTTACAATAAAAACAACACATAAACCAAGAGCACAGTATCATATCAACTTTGGGCAAATTTTGGAAGGACACAGCTTTGCAAAAGCACTAGTTCCGAGCCTTGACTCTGCTATGTATTGAATTTTATGTAAAATAATGCTTTTTACGAAGCTTTCACTAAATTATTAACACATTGGTTAAAGGGCACCTATTTAATGAAAAATGCAGCCTCATCCATAACCCCTTAGCTGCCCTTACCATCTCCAATAAAGGTGCGTTTTCGACCATCCAAGGTAGAAATAAGCTTTTACCAATTTGCTAATAATTTAGACAAAGTAACAGAAATAAATAACATGAAGAAATACCACAAAGCCCTACAAAATACACATTACTGGACTTTATCATTGGCATTCTAGATAATAATAACTTACCTTTTCAACACACTGATTGATAGGAATCACCCGATGTTCCATTTTTGTTTTAAGATGAATTAGCTTCTATTGATATAGTCTTCACCTATAGGATCCGTCCATCTTATGGACTGGGCCCCAGGTACTTAAACATATCAATAATAAGATCTGCATATGGTCTTCACCTATAGGACCCATCCATCTTATGGACTAGGCCCTAGGTCTTAAAGATAACTATAACAAGATATGATCTTCACCTACAGGACCCATCCTTTTTGGAATTGGGCCCTAGGAACTTAATCATATCTCTTACAAGATGTTGATGTTGTCTTTGCCTTTTGGATCCATGCTTCTTATGGATAAGACTCCTTGTATTCAAGCACTTCTCTTTTTCTTGTGAAAGAACATCTGGAGAGACATACTCTCTGTTACAATAAAAACAACACATAAACCAAGAGCACAGTATCATATCAACTTTGGGCAAATTTTGGAAGGACACAGCTTTGCAAAAGCACTAGTTCCGAGCCTTGACTCTGCTATGTATTGAATTTTATGTAAAATAATGCTTTTACTGAAGCTTTCACTAAATTATTAACACATTGGTTAAAGGGCACCTATTTAATGAAAAATGCAGCCTCATCCATAACCCCTTAGCTGCCCTTACCATCTCCAATAAAGGTGCGTTTTCGACCATCCAAGGTAGAAATAAGCTTTTACCAATTTGCTAATAATTTAGACAAAGTAACAGAAATAAATAACATGAAGAAATACCACAAAGCCCTACAAAATACACATTACTGGACTTTATCATTGGCATTCTAGATAATAATAACTTACCTTTTCAACACACTGATTGATAGGAATCACCCGATGTTCCATTTTTGTTTTAAGATGAATTAGCTTCTATTGATATAGTCTTCACCTATAGGATCCGTCCATCTTATGGACTGGGCCCCAGGTACTTAAACATATCAATAATAAGATCTGCATATGGTCTTCACCTATAGGACCCATCCATCTTATGGACTAGGCCCTAGGTCTTAAAGATAACTATAACAAGATATGATCTTCACCTACAGGACCCATCCTTTTTTGGAATTGGGCCCTAGGAACTTAATCATATCTCTTACAAGATTTTGATGTTGTCTTTGCCTTTTGGATCCATGCTTCTTATGGATAAGACTCCTTGTATTCAAGCACTTCTCTTTTTCTTGTGAAAGAACATCTGGAGAGACATACTCTCTGTTACAATAAAAACAACACATAAACCAAGAGCACAGTATCATATCAACTTTGGGCAAATTTTGGAAGGACACAGCTTTGCAAAAGCACTAGTTCCGAACCTTGACTCTGCTATGTATTGATTTTTATTTAAAATAATGCTTTTTACGAAGCTTTCCCTAAATTATTAACACATTGGTTAAAGGGCACCTATTTAATGAAAAATGCAGCCTCCTCCATAACCCCTTAGCTGCCCTTACCATCTCCAATGAAGGTGCGTTTTCGACCATCCAAGGTAGAAATAAGCTTTTACCAATTTGCTAATAACTTAGACAAAGTAACAGAAATAAATAACATGAAGAAATAGCACAAAGCTCTACAAAATATACATTACTGGAATTTATCATTGGCATTCTAGATAATAATAACTTACCTTTTCAACACACTGATTGATAGGAATCACCCGATGTTCCATTTTTGTTGAAGATGAATTAGCTTCTATTGATATGGTCTTCACCTATAGGATCCGTCCATCTTATGGACTGGGCCCCAGGTACTTAAACATATCAATAATAAGATCTGCATATGGTCTTCACCTATAGGACCCATCCATCTTATGGACTAGGCCCTAGGTCTTAAAGATAACTATAACAAGATATGATCTTCACCTACAGGACCCATCCTTTTTTGGAATTGGGCCCTACGAACTTAATCATATCTCTTACAAGATGTTGATGTTGTCTTTGCCTTTTGGATCCATGCTTCTTATGGATAAGACTCCATGTACTCAAGCACTTTTCTTTTTCTTGTGAAAGAACATCTGGAGGCACATACTCTCTGTTACAATAAAAACAACACATAAACCTAGAGCACAGTATCATATCAACTTTGGGCAAATTTTGGAAGAACACAGCTTTGCCAAAGCCCTAGTTCTGAACCCTGACATTGCTATGTATTCAACTTTATTTAAAATAATGCTTTTTACGAAGCTTTCACTAAATTATTAACAAATTGGTTAAAGGGCACCTATTTAATGAAAAATGCAGCCTCCTCCATAACCCCTTAGCTGCCCTTACCATCTCCAATGAAGGAGCGTTTTCCACCATCCAAGGTAGAAATAAGCTTTTACCAATTTGCCAATAATTTAGACAAAGTAACAGAAAGAAATAACATGAAGAAATAGCACAAAGCCCTACAAAATATACATTACTGGACTTTATCATTAGCATTCTAGATAATAATAACTTACCTTTTCAACACACTGATTGATAGGAATCACCCGATGTTCCATTTTTGTTGAAGATAATTTAGCTTCTCTTGATATGGTCTTCACCTATAGGATCCGTCCATCTTATGGACTGGGCCCCAGGTACTTAAACATATCAATAATAAAATCTGCTTATGGTCTTCACCTATAGGACCTATCCATCTTATGGACTAGGCCCTAGGTCTTAAAGATATCTATAACAACATATGATCTTCACCTATAGGACCCATCCTTTTTTGGAATTGGGCCCTAGGAACTTAATCATATCTCTTACAAGATGTTGATGTTGTCTTTGCCTTTTGGATCCATGCTTCTTATGGATAAGACTCCTTGTACTCAAGCACTTCTCTTTTTCTTGTGAAAGAACATCTGGAGAGACATACCCTCTGTTACAATAAAAACAACACATAAACCAAGAGCACAGTATCATATCAACTTTGGGCAAATTTTGGAAGGACACAGCTTTGCCAAAGCCCTAGTTCCGAACCTTGACTCTGCTATGTATTGAATTTTATTTAAAATAATGCTTTTTACGAAGCTTTCCCTAAATTATTAACACATTGGTTAAAGGGCACCTATTTAATGAAAAATGCAGCCTCCTCCATAACCCCTTAGCTGCCCTTACCATCTCCAATGAAGGTGCGTTTTCGACCATCCAAGGTAGAAATAAGCTTTTACCAATTTGCTAATAACTTAGACAAAGTAACAGAAATAAATAACATGAAGAAATAGCACAAAGCTCTACCAAATATTCATTACTGGAATTTATCATTGGTATTCTAGATAATAATAACTTACCTTTTCAACACACTGATTGATAGGAATCACCCGATGTTCCATTTTTGTTGAAGATGAATTAGCTTCTATTGATATGGTCTTCACCTATAGGATCCGTCCATCTTATGGACTGGGCCCCAGGTACTTAAACATATCAATAATAAGATCTGCATATGGTCTTCACCTATAGGACCCATCCATCTTATGGACTAGGCCCTAGGTCTTAAAGATAACTATAACAAGATATGATCTTCACCTACAGGACCCATCCTTTTTTGGAATTGGGCCCTAGGAACTTAATCATATCTCTTACAAGATGTTGATGTTGTCTTTGCCTTTGGATCCATGCTTCTTATGGATAAGACTCCATGTACTCAAGCACTTTTCTTTTTCTTGTGAAAGAACATCTGGAGGCACATACTCTCTGTTACAATAAAAACAACACATAAACCTAGAGCACAGTATCATATCAACTTTGGGCAAATTTTTGGAAGAACACAGCTTTGCCAAAGCCCTAGTTCTGAACCCTGACATTGCTATGTATTCAACTTTATTTAAAATAATGCTTTTACAAAGCTTTCCCTAAATTATTAACACATTGGTTAAAGGGCACCTATTTAATGAAAAATGCAGCCTCCTCCATAACCCCTTAGCTGCCCTTACCATCTCCAATGAAGGAGCGTTTTCCACCATCCAAGGTAGAAATAAGCTTTTACCAATTTGCCAATAATTTAGACAAAGTAACAGAAAGAAATAACATGAAGAAATAGCACAAAGCCCTACAAAATATACATTACTGGACTTTATCATTAGCATTCTAGATAATAATAACTTACCTTTTCAACACACTGATTGATAGGAATCACCCGATGTTCCATTTTTGTTGAAGATAATTTAGCTTCTCTTGATATGGTCTTCACCTATAGGATCCGTCCATCTTATGGACTGGGCCCCAGGTACTTAAACATATCAATAATAAAATCTGCTTATGGTCTTCACCTAAAGGACCTATCCATCTTATGGACTAGGCCCTAGTTCTTAAAGATATCTATAACAAGATATGATCTTCACCTATAGGACCCATCCTTTTTTGGAATTGGGCCCTAGGAACTTAATCATATCTCTTACAAGATGTTGATGTTGTCTTTGCCTTTTGGATCCATGCTTCTTATGGATAAGACTCCTTTTACTCAAGCACTTCTCTTTTTCTTGTGAAAGAACATCTGGAGAGACATACCCTCTGTTACAATAAAAACAACACATAAACCAAGAGCACAGTATCATATCAACTTTGGGCAAATTTTGGAAGGACACAGCTTTGCAAAAGCACTAGTTCCGAACCTTGACTCTGCTATGTATTGAATTTTATGTAAAATAATGCTTTTTACGAAGCTTTCCCTAAATTATTAACACATTGGTTAAAGGGCAACTATTTAATGAAAAATGCAGCCTCCTCCATAAACCCTTAGCTGCCCTTACCATCTCCAATGAAGGTGCGTTTTCGACCATCCAAGGTAGAAATAAACTTTTACCAATTTGCTAATAATTTAGACAAAGTAACAGAAAGAAATAACATGAAGAAATAGCACAAAGCCCTACAAAATATACATTACTGGACTTTATCATTGGCATTCTAGATAATAATAACTTACCTTTTCAACACACTGATTGATAGGAATCACCCGATGTTCCATTTTTGTTGAAGATGAATTAGCTTCTATTGATATGGTCTTCACCTATAGGATCCGTCCATCTTATGGACTGGGCCCCAGGTACTTAAACATATCAATAATAAGATCTGCATATGGTCTTCACCTATAGGACCCATCCATCTTATGGACTAGGCCCTAGGTCTTAAAGATAACTATAACAAGATATGATTTTCACCTACAGGATCCATCATTTTTTGGAATTGGCCCTAGAAACTTAATCATATCTCTTACAAGATGTTGATGTTGTCTTTGCCTTTTGGATCCATGCTTCTTATGGATAAGACTCCATGTACTCAAGCACTTTTCTTTTTCTTGTGAAAGAACATCTGGAGGCACATACTCTCTGTTACAATAAAAACAACACATAAACCTAGAGCACAGCCCTGGACTTTTTCATTGACATTCTAGAAGATAATAACTTACCTTTTCAACACAATGATTGATAGGAATCACCCGATGTTCCTTTTTCGTTGAAGATGAATTAGCTTCTATTGATATGGTCTTCACCTATAGGATCCGTCCATCTTATGGACTGGGCCCCAGGTACTTAAACATATCAATAATAAGATCTGCATATGGTATTCACCTACAGGACCCATCCATCTTATGGACTAGGCACTAGGTCTTAAAGATATCTCTAACAAGATATGATCTTCCCCTATAGGACCCATCCTTTTTTGGAATTGGGCCCTAGGAACTTAATCATATCTCTTACAAGATGTTGATGTTGTCTTTGCCTTTTGGATCCATGCTTCTTATGGATAAGACTCCATGTACTCAAGCACTTTTCTTTTTCTTGTGAAAGAACATCTGGAGGCACATACTCTCTGTTACAATAAAAACAACACATAAACCTAGAGCACAGTATCATATCAACTTTGGGCAAATTTTGGAAGAACACAGCTTTGCCAAAGCCCTAGTTCCGAACCCTGACATTGCTATGTATTCAATTTTATTTAAAATAATGCTTTTTACGAAGCTTTCCTAAATTATTAACAAATTGTTTAAAGGGCACCTATTTAATGAAAAATGCAGCCTCCTCCATAACCCCTTAGCTGCCCTTACCATCTCCAATGAAGGTGCGTTTTCCACCATCCAAGGTAGAAATAAGCTTTTACCAATTTGCTAATAATTTAGACAAAGTAACAGAAAGAAATAACATGAAGAAATAGCACAAAGCCCTACAAAATATACATTACTGGACTTTATCATTGGCATTCTAGATAATAATAACTTACCTTTTCAACACACTGATTGATAGGAATCACCCGATGTTCCATTTTTGATGAAGATGAATTAGCTTCTATTGATATGGTCTTCACCTATAGGATCCGTCCATCTTATGGACTGGGCCCCAGGTACTTAAACATATCAATAATAAGATCTGCTTATGGTCTTCACCTATAGGACCCATCCATCTTATGGACTAGGCCCTAGGTCTTAAAGATATCTATAACAAGATATGATCTTCACTTATAGGACCCATCCTTTTTGGAATTGGGCCCTAGGAACTTAATCAGATCTCTTACAAGATGTTGATGTTGTCTTTGCCTTTTGGATCCATGCTTCTTATGGATAAGACTCCTTGTACTCAAGCACTTCTCTTTTTCTTGTGAAAGAACATCTGAGAGACATACTCTCTGTTACAATAAAAACAACACATAAACCAAGAGCACAGTATCATATCAACTTTGGGCAAATTTTGGAAGGACACAGCTTTGCCAAAGCACTAGTTCCGAACCTTGACTCTGCTATGTATTGAATTTTATGTAAAATAATGCTTTTTACGAAGCTTTCCTAAATTATTAACACATTGGTTAAAGGGCACCTATTTAATGAAAAATGCAGCCTCCTCCATAACCCCTTAGCTGCCCTTACCATCTCCAATGAAGGTGCGTTCCGACCATCCAAGGTAGAAATAAGCTTTTACCAATTTGCTAATAAGTTAGACAAAGTAACAGAAATAAATAACATGAAGAAATAGCACAAAGCCCTACAAAATATACATTACTGGACTTTATCATTGGCATTCTAGATAATAATAACTTACCTTTTCAACACACTGATTGATAGGAATCACCCGATGTTCCATTTTTGTTGAAGATGAATTAGCTTCTCTTGATATGGTCTTCACTCTATAGGATCCGTCCATCTTATGGACTGGGCCCCAGGTACTTAAACATATCAATAATAAGATCTGCTTATGGTCTTCCCCTATAGGACCCATCCATCTTATGGACTAGCCCCCAGGTCTTAAAGATATCTATAACAAGATATGATCTTCACCTATAGGACCCATCCTTTTTGGAATTGGGCCCTAGGAACTTAATCATATCTCTTACAAGATGTTGATGTTGTCTTTGCCTTTTGGATCCATGCTTCTTATGGATAAGACTCCTTGTACTCAAGCACCTCTCTTTTCTTGTGAAAGAACATCTGAGAGACATACTCTCTGTTACAATAAAAACAACACATAAAACCAAGAGCACAGTATCATATCAACTTTGGGCAAATTTTGGAAGGACACAGCTTTGACAAAGCACTAGTTCCGAACCTTGACTCTGCTATGTATTGAATTTTATGTAAAATACAGCTTTTACGAAGCTTTCCTAAATTATTAACACATTGGTTAAAGGGCACCTATTTAATGAAAAATGCAGCCTCCTCCATAACCCCTCAGCTGCCCTTACCATCTCCAATGAAGGTGCTGCTCGACCATCCATGGTAGAAATAAGCTTTTACCAATTTGCTAATAATTTAGACAAAGTAACAGAAAGAATTAACATGAAGAAATAGCACAAAGCCCTACAAAATATACATTACTGGACTTTATCATTGGCATTCTAGATAATAATAACTTACCTTTTCAACACACTGATTGATAGGAATCACCCGATGTTCCATTTTTGTTGAAGATGAATTAGCTTCTATTGATATGGTCTTCACCTATAGGATCCGTCCATCTTATGGACTTTGCCCCAGGTACTTAAACATATCAATAATAAGATCTGCTTATGGTCTTCACCTATAGGACCCATCCATCTTATGGACTAGGCCCTAGGTCTTAAAGATATCTATAACAAGATATGATCTTCACCTATAGGACACATCCTTTTTTGGAATTGGGCCCTAGGAACTTAATCATATCTCTTACAAGATGTTGATGTTGTCTTTGCCTTTTGGATCCATGCTTCTTATGGATAAGACTCCAGGTAAACAAGCACTTTTCTTTTTCTTGTGAAAGAACATCTGGAGGCACATACTCTCTGTTACAATAAAAACAACACATAAACCTAGAGCACAGTATCATATCAACTTTGGGCAAATTTTGGAAGAACACAGCTTTGCCAAAGCCCTAGTTCCGAACCCTGACATTGCTATGTATTCAATTTTATTTAAAATAATGCTTTTTACGAAGCTTTCCCTAAATTATTAACAAATTGTTTAAAGGGCACCTATTTAATGAAAAATGCAGCCTCCTCCATAACCCCTTAGCTGCCCTTACCATCTCCAATGAAGGTGCGTTTTCCACCATCCAAGGTAGAAATAAGCTTTTACCAATTTGCTAATAATTTAGACAAAGTAACAGAAAGAAATAACATGAAGAAATAGCACAAAGCCCTACCAAATATACATTACTGGACTTTATCATTGGCATTCTAGATAATAATAACTTACCTTTTCAACACACTGATTGATAGGAATCACCCGATGTTCCATTTTTGATGAAGATGAATTAGCTTCTATTGATATGGTCTTCACCTATAGGATCTGTCCATCTTATGGACTGGGCCCCAGGTACTTAAACATATCAATAATAAGATCTGCTTATGGTCTTCACCTATAGGACCCATCCATCTTATGGACTAGGCCCTAGGTCTTAAAGATATCTATAACAAGATATGATCTTCACTTATAGGACCCATCCTTTTTGGAATTGGGCCCTAGGAACTTAATCAGATCTCTTACAAGATGTTGATGTTGTCTTTGCCTTTTGGATCCATGCTTCTTATGGATAAGACTCCTTGTACTCAAGCACTTCTCTTTTTCTTGTGAAAGAACATCTGGAGAGACATACTCTCTGTTACAATAAAACAACACATAAACCAAGAGCACAGTATCATATCAACTTTGGGCAAATTTTGAAGGACACAGCTTTGCCAAAGCACTAGTTCCGAACCTTGACTCTGCTATGTATTGAATTTTATGTAAAATAATGCTTTTTACGAAGCTTTCCCTAAATTATTAACACATTGGTTAAAGGGCACCTATTTAATGAAAAATGCAGCCTCCTCCATAACCCCTTAGCTGCCCTTACCATCTCCAATGAAGGTGCTGTCGACCATCCAAGGTAGAAATAAGCTTTTACCAATTTGCTAATAAGTTAGACAAAGTAACAGAAATAAATAACATGAAGAAATAGCACAAAGCCCTACAAAATATACATTACTGGACTTTATCATTGGCATTCTAGATAATAATAACTTACCTTTTCAACACACTGATTGATAGGAATCACCCGATGTTCCATTTTTGTTGAAGATGAATTAGCTTCTATTGATATGGTCTTTACCTATAGGATCCGTCCATCTTATGGACTGGGCCCCAGGTACTTAAACATATCAATAATAAGATCTGCATATGGTCTTCCCCTATAGGACCCATCCATCTTATGGACTAGGCCCTAGGTCTTAAAGATAACTATAACAAGATATAATCTTCACCTACAGGACCCATCCTTTTTGGAATTGGGCCCTAGGAACTTAATCATATCTCTTACAAGATGTTGATGTTGTCTTTGCCTTTTGGATCCATGCTTCTTATGGATAAGGCTCCATGTACTCAAGCACTTTTCTTTTTCTTGTGAAAGAACATCTGGAGGCACATACTCTCTGTTACAATAAAAACAACACATAAACCTAGAGCACAGTATCATATCAACTTTGGGCAAATTTTGGAAGAACACAGCTTTGCCAAAGCCCTAGTTCCGAACCCTGACATTGCTATGTATTCAGCTTTATTTAAAATAATGCTTTTTACGAAAGCTTTCCTAAATTATTAACACATTGGTTAAAGGGCACCTATTTAATGAAAAATGCAGCCTCCTCCATAACCCCTTAGCTGCCATTACCATCTCCAATGAAGGTGCGTTTTCCACCATCCAAGGTAGAAATAAGCTTTTACCAATTTGCTAATAATTTAGACAAAGTAACAGAAAGAAATAACATGAAGAAATAGCACAAAGCCCTACAAAATATACATTACTGGACTTTATCATTAGCATTCTAGATAATAATAACTTACCTTTTCAACACACTGATTGATAGGAATCACCCGATGTTCCATTTTTGTTGAAGATGAATTAGCTTCTCTTGATATGGTCTTCACCTATAGGATCCGTCCATCTTATGGACTGGGCCCCAGGTACTTAAACATATCAATAATAAGATCTGCTTATGGTCTTCCCTATAGGACCCATCCATCTTATGGACTAGGCCCTAGGTCTTAAAGATATCTATAACAAGATATGATCTTCACTTATAGGACCCATCCATTTTTGGAATTGGGCCCTAGGAACTTAATCATATCTCTTACAAGATGTTGATGTTGTCTTTGCCTTTTGGATCCATGCTTCTTATGGATAAGACTCCTTGTACTCAAGCACTTCTCTTTTTCTTGTGAAAGAACATCTGAGAGACATACTCTCTGTTACAATAAAAACAACACATAAAACCAAGAGCACAGTATCATATCAACTTTGGGCAAATTTTTGAAGGACACAGCTTTGCCAAAGCACTAGTTCCGAGCCTTGACTCTGCTATGTATTGAATTTTATGTAAAATAATGCTTTTACGAAGCTTTCCTAAATTATTAACACATTGGTTAAAGGGCACCTATTTAATGAAAAATGCAGCCTCCTCCATAACCCCTTAGCTGCCCTTACCATCTCCAATAAAGGTGCGTTTCGACCATCCAAGGTAGAAATAAGCTTTTACCAATTTGCTAATAATTTAGACAAAGTAACAGAAATAAATAACATGAAGACATAGCACAAAGCCCTACAAAATATACATTACTGGACTTTATCATTGGCATTCTAGATAATAATAACTTACCTTTTCAACACACTGATTGATAGGAATCACCCGATGTTCCATTTTTGTTGAAGATGAATTAGCTTCTATTGATATGGTCTTCACCTATAGGATCCGTCCATCTTATGGACTGGGCCCCAGGTACTTAAACATATCAATAATAAGATCTGCATATGGTCTTCACCTATAGGACCCATCCATCTCATGGACTAGGCCCTAGGTCTTAAAGATAACTATAACAAGATATGATCTTCACCTACAGGACCCATCCTTTTTGGAATTGGGCCCTACGAACTTAATCATATCTCTTACAAGATGTTGATGTTGTCTTTGCCTTTTGGATCCATGCTTCTTATGGATAAGACTCCATGTACTCAAGCACTTTTCTTTTTCTTGTGAAAGAACATCTGGAGGCACATACTCTCTGTTACAATAAAAACAACACATAAACCTAGAGCACAGTATCATATCAACTTTGGGCAAATTTTGGAAGAACACAGCTTTGCCAAAGCCCTAGTTCCGAACCCTGACATTGCTATGTATTCAACTTTATTTAAAATAATGCTTTTACGAAGCTTTCCCTAAATTATTAACACATTGGTTAAAGGGCACCTATTTAATGAAAAATGCAGCCTCCTCCATAACCCCTTAGCTGCCCTTACCATCTCCAATGAAGGTGCGTTTTCCACCATCCAAGGTAGAAATAAGCTTTTACCAATTTGCTAATAATTTAGACAAAGTAACAGAAAGAAATAACATGAAGAAATAGCACAAAGCCCTACAAAATATACATTACTGGACTTTATCATTAGCATTCTAGATAATAATAACTTACCTTTTCAACACACTGATTGATAGGAATCACCCGATGTTCCATTTTTGTTGAAGATGAATTAGCTTCTCTTGATATGGTCTTCACCTATAGGATCCGTCCATCTTATGGACTGGGCCCCAGGTACTTAAACATATCAATAATAAGATCTGCTTATGGTCTTCCCCTATAGGACCCATCCATCTTATGGACTAGCCCCCAGGTCTTAAAGATATCTATAACAAGATATGATCTTCACCTATAGGACCCATCCTTTTTGGAATTGGGCCCTAGGAACTTAATCATATCTCTTACAAGATGTTGATGTTGTCTTTGCCTTTTGGATCCATGCTTCTTATGGATAAGACTCCTTGTACTCAAGCACCTCTCTTTTTCTTGTGAAAGAACATCTGGAGAGACATACTCTCTGTTACAATAAAAACAACACATAAACCAAGAGCACAGTATCATATCAACTTTGGGCAAATTTTGGAAGGACACAGCTTTGACAAAGCACTAGTTCCGAACCTTGACTCTGCTATGTATTGAATTTTATGTAAAATACAGCTTTTTACGAAGCTTTCCCTAAATTATTAACACATTGGTTAAAGGGCACCTATTTAATGAAAAATGCAGTCTCCTCCATAACCCCTCAGCTGCCCTTACCATCTCCAATGAAGGTGCGTTTTCCACCATCCAAGGTAGAAATAAGCTTTTACCAATTTGCTAATAATTTAGACAAAGTAACAGAAAGAAATAACATGAAGAAATAGCACAAAGCCCTACAAAATATACATTACTGGACTTTATCATTAGCATTCTAGATAATAATAACTTACCTTTTCAACACACTGATTGATAGGAATCACCCGATGTTCCATTTTTGTTGAAGATGAATTAGCTTCTCTTGATATGGTCTTCACCTATAGGATCCGTCCATCTTATGGACTGGGCCCCAGGTACTTAAACATATCAATAATAAGATCTGCTTATGGTCTTCCCCTATAGGACCCATCCATCTTATGGACTATGCACTAGGTCTTAAAGATATCTATAACAAGATATGATCTTCACTTATAGGACCCATCCATTTTTGGAATTGGGCCCTAGGAACTTAATCATATCTCTTACAAGATGTTGATGTTGTCTTTGCCTTTTGGATCCATGCTTCTTATGGATAAGACTCCTTGTACTCAAGCACTTCTCTTTTTCTTGTGAAAGAACATCTGGAGAGACATACTCTCTGTTACAATAAAAACAACACATAAACCAAGAGCACAGTATCATATCAACTTTGGGCAAATTTTGGAAGGACACAGCTTTGCCAAAGCACTAGTTCCGAGCCTTGACTCTGCTATGTATTGAATTTTATGAAAAATAATGCTTTTTACAAAGCTTTCCCTAAATTATTAACACATTGGTTAAAGGGCACCTATTTAATGAAAAATGCAGCCTCCTCCATAACCCCTCAGCTGCCCTTACCATCTCCAATGAAGGTGCGTTTTCGACCATCCAAGGTAGAAATAAGCTTTTACCAATTTGCTAATAAGTTAGACAAAGTAACAGAAAAAAATAACATGAAGAAATAGCACAAAGCTCTATAAAATATACATTACTGGACTTTATCATTGGCATTCTAGATAATAATAACTTACCTTTTCAACACACTGATTGATAGGAATCACCCGATGTTCCATTTTTGTTGAAGATGAATTAGCTTCTATTGATATGGTCTTTACCTATAGGATCCGTCCATCTTATGGACTGGGCCCCAGGTACTTAAACATATCAATAATAAGATCTGCATATGGTCTTCCCCTATAGGACCCATCCATCTTATGGACTAGGCCCTAGGTCTTAAAGATAACTATAACAAGATATAATCTTCACCTACAGGACCCATCCTTTTTGGAATTGGGCCCTAGGAACTTAATCATATCTCTTACAAGATGTTGATGTTGTCTTTGCCTTTTGGATCCATGCTTCTTATGGATAAGGCTCCATGTACTCAAGCACTTTTCTTTTTCTTGTGAAAGAACATCTGGAGGCACTTACTCTCTGTTACAATAAAAACAACACATAAACCTAGAGCACAGTATCATATCAACTTTGGGCAAATTTTGGAAGAACACAGCTTTGCCAAAGCCCTAGTTCCGAACCCTGACATTGCTATGTATTCAGCTTTATTTAAAATAATGCTTTTTACGAAGCTTTCCCTAAATTATTAACACATTGTTTAAAGGGCACCTATTTAATGAAAAATGCAGCCTCCTCCATAACCCCTTAGCTGCCATTACCATCTCCAATGAAGGTGCGTTTTCCACCATCCAAGGTAGAAATAAGCTTTTACCAATTTGCTAATAATTTAGACAAAGTAACAGAAAGAAATAACATGAAGAAATAGCACAAAGCCCTACAAAATATACATTACTGGACTTTATCATTAGCATTCTAGATAATAATAACTTACCTTTTCAACACACTGATTGATAGGAATCACCCGATGTTCCATTTTTGTTGAAGATGAATTAGCTTCTCTTGATATGGTCTTCACCTATAGGATCCGTCCATCTTATGGACTGGGCCCCAGGTACTTAAACATATCAATAATAAGATCTGCTTATGGTCTTCCCCTATAGGACCCATCCATCTTATGGACTAGGCCCTAGGTCTTAAAGATATCTATAACAAGATATGATCTTCACTTATAGGACCCATCCATTTTTGGAATTGGGCCCTAGGAACTTAATCATATCTCTTACAAGATGTTGATGTTGTCTTTGCCTTTTGGATCCATGCTTCTTATGGATAAGACTCCTTGTACTCAAGCACTTCTCTTTTTCTTGTGAAAGAACATCTGGAGAGACATACTCTCTGTTACAATAAAAACAACACATAAACCAAGAGCACAGTATCATATCAACTTTGGGCAAATTTTGGAAGGACACAGCTTTGCCAAAGCACTAGTTCCGAGCCTTGACTCTGCTATGTATTGAATTTTATGAAAAATAATGCTTTTACGAAGCTTTCCCTAAATTATTAACACATTGGTTAAAGGGCACCTATTTAATGAAAAATGCAGCCTCCTCCATAACCCCTTAGCTGCCCTTACCATCTCCAATAAAGGTGCGTGCTCGACCATCCAAGGTAGAAATAAGCTTTTACCAATTTGCTAATAATTTAGACAAAGTAACAGAAATAAATAACATGAAGACATAGCACAAAGCCCTACAAAATATACATTACTGGACTTTATCATTGGCATTCTAGATAATAATAACTTACCTTTTCAACACACTGATTGATAGGAATCACCCGATGTTCCATTTTTGTTGAAGATGAATTAGCTTCTATTGATATGGTCTTCACCTATAGGATCCGTCCATCTTATGGACTGGGCCCCAGGTACTTAAACATATCAATAATAAGATCTGCATATGGTCTTCACCTATAGGACCCATCCATCTCATGGACTAGGCCCTAGGTCTTAAAGATAACTATAACAAGATATGATCTTCACCTACAGGACCCATCCTTTTGTGGAATTGGGCCCTACGAACTTAATCATATCTCTTACAAGATGTTGATGTTGTCTTTGCCTTTTGGATCCATGCTTCTTATGGATAAGACTCCATGTACTCAAGCACTTTTCTTTTTCTTGTGAAAGAACATCTGGAGGCACATACTCTCTGTTACAATAAAAACAACACATAAACCTAGAGCACAGTATCATATCAACTTTGGGCAAATTTTGGAAGAACACAGCTTTGCCAAAGCCCTAGTTCCGAACCCTGACATTGCTATGTATTCAACTTTATTTAAAATAATGCTTTTACGAAGTTTCCCTAAATTATTAACAAATTGGTTAAAGGGCACCTATTTAATGAAAAATGCAGCCTCCTCCATAACCCCTTAGCTGCCCTTACCATCTCCAATGAAGGTGCGTTTCCACCATCCAAGGTAGAAATAAGCTTTTACCAATTTGCTAATAATTTAGACAAAGTAACAGAAAGAAATAACATGAAGAAATAGCACAAAGCCCTACAAAATATACATTACTGGACTTTATCATTAGCATTCTAGATAATAATAACTTACCTTTTCAACACACTGATTGATAGGAATCACCCGATGTTCCATTTTTGTTGAAGATGAATTAGCTTCTATTGATATGGTCTTCACCTATAGGATCCGTCCATCTTATGGACTGGGCCCCAGGTACTTAAACATATCAATAATAAGATCTGCATATGGTCTTCACCTATAGGACCCATCCATCTTATGGACTAGGCCCTAGGTCTTAAAGATAACTATAACAAGATATGATCTTTCACCTACAGGACCCATCCTTTTTGGAATTGGGCCCTACGAACTTAATCATATCTCTTACAAGATGTTGATGTTGTCTTTGCCTTTTGGATCCATGCTTCTTATGGATAAGACTCCATGTACTCAAGCACTTTTCTTTTTCTTGTGAAAGAACATCTGGAGGCACATACTCTCTGTTACAATAAAAACAACACATAAACCTAGAGCACAGTATCATATCAACTTTGGGCAAATTTTGGAAGAACACAGCTTTGCCAAAGCCCTAGTTCGAACCCTGACATTGCTATGTATTCAACTTTATTTAAAATAATGCTTTTTACTGAAGCTTTCCCTAAATTATTAACAAATTGGTTAAAGGGCACCTATTTAATGAAAAATGCAGCCTCCTCCATAACCCCTTAGCTGCCCTTACCATCTCCAATGAAGGTGCGTTTTCCACCATCCAAGGTAGAAATAAGCTTTTACCAATTTGCTAATAATTTAGACAAAGTAACAGAAAGAAATAACATGAAGAAATAGCACAAAGCCCTACAAAATATACATTACTGAACTTTATCATTAGCATTCTAGATAATAATAACTTACCTTTTCAACACACTGATTGATAGGAATCACCCGATGTTCCATTTTTGTTGAAGATGAATTAGCTTCTCTTGATATGGTCTTCACCTATAGGATCCGTCCATCTTATGGACTGGGCCCCAGGTACTTAAACATATCAATAATAAGATCTGCTTATGGTCTTCCCCTATAGGACCCATCCATCTTATGGACTAGGCCCTAGGTCTTAAAGATATCTATAACAAGATATGATCTTCACCCATAGGACCCATCCTTTTTTGGAATTGGGCCCTAGGAACTTAATCATATCTCTTACAAGATGTTGATGTTGTCTTTGCCTTTTGGATCCATGCTTCTTATGGATAAGACTCCTTGTACTCAAGCACCTCTCTTTTTCTTGTGAAAGAACATCTGGAGAGACATACTCTCTGTTACAATAAAAACAACACATAAACCAAGAGCACAGTATCATATCAACTTTGGGCAAATTTTGGAAGAACACAGCTTTGCCAAAGCCCTAGTTCCGAACCCTGACATTGCTATGTATTCAACTTTATTTAAAATAATGCTTTTTACGAAGCTTTCCCTAAATTATTAACACATTGGTTAAAGGGCACCTATTTAATGAAAAATGCAGCCTCCTCCATAACCCCTTAGCTGCCCTTACCATCTCTAATGAAGGTGCGTTTTCCACCATCCAAGGTAGAAATAAGCTTTTACCAATTTGCTAATAATTTAGACAAAGTAACAGAAAGAAATAACATGAAGAAATAGCACAAAGCCCTACAAAATATACATTACTGGACTTTATCATTAGCATTCTAGATAATAATAACTTACCTTTTCAACACACTGATTGATAGGAATCACCCGATGTTCCATTTTTGTTGAAGATGAATTAGCTTCTCTTGATATGGTCTTCACCTATAGGATCCGTCCATCTTATGGACTGGGCCCCAGGTACTTAAACATATCAATAATAAGATCTGCTTATGGTCTTCCCCTATAGGACCCATCCATCTTATGGACTAGCCCCAGGTCTTAAAGATATCTATAACAAGATATGATCTTCACCTATAGGACCCATCCTTTTTTGGAATTGGGCCCTAGGAACTTAATCATATCTCTTACAAGATGTTGATGTTGTCTTTGCCTTTTGGATCCATGCTTCTTATGGATAAGACTCCTTGTACTCAAGCACCTCTCTTTTTCTTGTGAAAGAACATCTGGAGAGACATACTCTCTGTTACAATAAAAACAACACATAAACCAAGAGCACAGTATCATATCAACTTTGGGCAAATTTTGGAAGGACACAGCTTTGACAAAGCACTAGTTCCGAACCTTGACTCTGCTATGTATTGAATTTTATGTAAAATACAGCTTTTACGAAGCTTTCCTAAATTATTAACACATTGGTTAAAGGGCACCTATTTAATGAAAAATGCAGCCTCCTCCATAACCCCTCAGCTGCCCTTACCATCTCCAATGAAGGTGCGTTTTCGACCATCCATGGTAGAAATAAGCTTTTACCAATTTGCTAATAATTTAGACAAAGTAACAGAAAGAATTAACATGAAGAAATAGCACAAAGCCCTACAAAATATACATTACTGGACTTTATCATTGGCATTCTAGATAATAATAACTTACCTTTTCAACACACTGATTGATAGGAATCACCCGATGTTCCATTTTTGTTGAAGATGAATTAGCTTCTATTGATATGGTCTTCACCTATAGGATCCGTCCATCTTATGGACTGGGCCCCAGGTACTTAAACATATCAATAATAAGATCTGCTTATGGTCTTCACCTATAGGACCCATCCATCTTATGGACTAGGCCCTAGGTCTTAAAGATATCTATAACAAGATATGATCTTCACCTATAGGACACATCCTTTTTGGAATTGGGCCCTAGGAACTTAATCATATCTCTTACAAGATGTTGATGTTGTCTTTGCCTTTTGGATCCATGCTTCTTATGGATAAGACTCCTTGTACTCAAGCACTTCTCTTTTTCTTGTGAAAGAACATCTGGAGAGACATACTCTCTGTTACAATAAAAACAACACATAAACCAAGAGCACAGTATCATATTAACTTTGGGCAAATTTTGGAAGGACACAGCTTTGCCAAAGCACTAGTTCCGAGCCTTGACTCTGCTATGTATTGAATTTTATGAAAATAATGCTTTTACGAAGCTTTCCCTAAATTATTAACACATTGGTTAAAGGGCACCTATTTAATGAAAAATGCAGCCTCCTCCATAACCCCTTAGCTGCCCTTACCATCTCCAATGAAGGTGCGTTTTCCACCATCCAAGGTAGAAATAAGCTTTTACCAATTTGCTAATAATTTAGACAAAGTAACAGAAATAAATAACATGAAGACATAGCACAAAGCCCTACAAAATATACATTACTGGACTTTATCATTGGCATTCTAGATAATAATAACTTACCTTTTCAACACACTGATTGATAGGAATCACCCGATGTTCCATTTTTGTTGAAGATGAATTAGCTTCTATTGATATGGTCTTCACCTATAGGATCCGTCCATCTTATGGACTGGGCCCCAGGTACTTAAACATATCAATAATAAGATCTGCATATGGTCTTCACCTATAGGACCCATCCATCTTATGGACTAGGCCCTAGGTCTTAAAGATAACTATAACAAGATATGATCTTCACCTACAGGACCCATCCTGTTTTGGAATTGGGCCCTACGAACTTAATCATATCTCTTACAAGATGTTGATGTTGTCTTTGCCTTTTGGATCCATGCTTCTTATGGATAAGACTCCATGTACTCAAGCACTTTTCTTTTCTTGTGAAAGAACATCTGGAGGCACATACTCTCTGTTACAATAAAAACAACACATAAACCTAGAGCACAGTATCATATCAACTTTGGGCAAATTTTGGAAGAACACAGCTTTGCCAAAGCCCTAGTTCCGAACCCTGACATTGCTATGTATTCAACTTTATTTAAAATAATGCTTTTTACGAAGCTTTCCTAAATTATTAACAAATTGGTTAAAGGGCACCTATTTAATGAAAAATGCAGCCTCCTCCATAACCCCTTAGCTGCCCTTACCATCTCCAATGAAGGTGCGTTTTCCACCATCCAAGGTAGAAATAAGCTTTTACCAATTTGCTAATAATTTAGACAAAGTAACAGAAAGAAATAACATGAAGAAATAGCACAAAGCCTTACAAAATATACATTACTGGACTTTATCATTAGCATTCTAGATAATAATAACTTACCTTTTCAACACACTGATTGATAGGAATCACCCGATGTTCCATTTTTGTTGAAGATGAATTAGCTTCTCTTGATATGGTCTTCACCTATAGGATCCGTCCATCTTATGGACTGGGCCCCAGGTACTTAAACATATCAATAATAAGATCTGCTTATGGTCTTCCCCTATAGGACCCATCCATCTTATGGACTAGGCCCTAGGTCTTAAAGATATCTATAACAAGATATGATCTTCACCTATAGGACCCATCCTTTTTTGGAATTGGGCCCTAGGAACTTAATCATATCTCTTACAAGATGTTGATGTTGTCTTTGCCTTTTGGATCCATGCTTCTTATGGATAAGACTCCTTGTACTCAAGCACCTCTCTTTTTCTTGTGAAAGAACATCTGGAGAGACATACTCTCTGTTACAATAAAAACAACACATAAACCAAGAGCACAGTATCATATCAACTTTGGGCAAATTTTGGAAGAACACAGCTTTGCCAAAGCCCTAGTTCCGAACCCTGACATTGCTATGTATTCAACTTTATTTAAAATAATGCTTTTACGAAGCTTTCCCTAAATTATTAACACATTGGTTAAAGGGCACCTATTTAATGAAAAATGCAGCCTCCTCCATAACCCCTTAGCTGCCCTTACCATCTCCAATGAAGGTGCGTTTTCCACCATCCAAGGTAGAAATAAGCTTTTACCAATTTGCTAATAATTTAGACAAAGTAACAGAAAGAAATAACATGAAGAAATAGCACAAAGCCCTACAAAATATACATTACTGGACTTTATCATTAGCATTCTAGATAATAATAACTTACCTTTTCAACACACTGATTGATAGGAATCACCCGATGTTCCATTTTTGTTGAAGATGAATTAGCTTCTCTTGATATGGTCTTCACCTATAGGTTCCGTCCATCTTATGGACTGGGCCCCAGGTACTTAAACATATCAATAATAAGATCTGCTTATGGTCTTCACCTATAGGACCCATTCATCTTATGGACTAGGCCCTAGGTCTTAAAGATATCTATAACAAGATATGATCTTCACCTATAGGACCCATCCTTTTTGGAATTGGGCCCTAGGAACTTAATCATATCTCTTACAAGATGTTGATGTTGTCTTTGCCTTTTGGATCCATGCTTCTTATGGATAAGACTCCATGTACTCAAGCACTTTTCTTTTTCTTGTGAAAGAACATCTGGAGGCACATACTCTCTGTTACAATAAAAACAACACATAAACCAAGAGCACAGTATCATATCAACTTTGGGCAAATTTTGGAAGGACACAGCTTTGACAAAGCACTAGTTCCGAACCTTGACTCTGCTATGTATTGAATTTTATGTAAAATACAGCTTTTACGAAGCTTTCCCTAAATTATTAACACATTGGTTAAAGGGCACCTATTTAATGAAAAATGCAGCCTCCTCCATAACCCCTCAGCTGCCCTTACCATCTCCAATGAAGGTGCGTTTTCGACCATCCATGGTAGAAATAAGCTTTTACCAATTTGCTAATAATTTAGACAAAGTAACAGAAAGAATTAACATGAAGAAATAGCACAAAGCCCTACAAAATATACATTACTGGACTTTATCATTAGCATTCTAGATAATAATAACTTACCTTTTCAACACACTGATTGATAGGAATCACCCGATGTTCCATTTTTGTTGAAGATGAATTAGCTTCTCTTGATATGGTCTTCACCTATAGGATCCGTCCATCTTATGGACTGGGCCCCAGGTACTTAAACATATCAATAATAAGATCTGCATATGGTCTTCCCCTATAGGACCCATCCATCTTATGGACTAGCCCCCAGGTCTTAAAGATATCTATAACAAGATATGATCTTCACCTATAGGACCCATCCTTTTTTGGAATTGGGCCCTAGGAACTTAATCATATCTCTTACAAGATGTTGATGTTGTCTTTGCCTTTTGGATCCATGCTTCTTATGGATAAGACTCCTTGTACTCAAGCACCTCTCTTTTTCTTGTGAAAGAACATCTGGAGAGACATACTCTCTGTTACAATAAAAACAACACATAAACCAAGAGCACAGTATCATATCAACTTTGGGCAAATTTTGGAAGGACATAGCTTTGACAAAGCACTAGTTCCGAGCCTTGACTCTGCTATGTATTGAATTTTATGAAAAATAATGCTTTTTACGAAGCTTTCCCTAAATTATTAACACATTGGTTAAAGGGCACCTATTTAATGAAAAATGCAGCCTCCTCCATATCCCCTCAGCTGCCCTTACCATCTCCAATGAAGGTGCGTTTTCGACCATCCATGGTAGAAATAAGCTTTTACCAATTTGCTAATAATTTAGACAAAGTAACAGAAAGAATTAACATGAAGAAATAGCACAAAGCCCTACAAAATATACATTACTGGACTTTATCATTGGCATTCTAGATAATAATAACTTACCTTTTCAACACACTGATTGATAGGAATCACCCGATGTTCCATTTTTGTTGAAGATGAATTAGCTTCTATTGATATGGTCTTCACCTATAGGATCCGTCCATCTTATGGACTGGGCCCCAGGTACTTAAACATATCAATAATAAGATCTGCTTATGGTCTTCACCTATAGGACCCATCCATCTTATGGACTAGGCCCTAGGTCTTAAAGATATCTATAACAAGATATGATCTTCACCTATAGGACCCATCCTTTTTTGGAATTGGGCCCTAGGAACTTAATCATATCTCTTACAAGATGTTGATGTTGTCTTTGCCTTTTGGATCCATGCTTCTTATGGATAAGACTCCATGTACTCAAGCACTTTTCTTTTTCTTGTGAAAGAACATCTGGAGAGCACATACTCTCTGTTACAATAAAAACAACACATAAACCAAGAGCACAGTATCATATCAACTTTGGGCAAATTTTGGAAGGACACAGCTTTGACAAAGCACTAGTTCCGAACCTTGACTCTGCTATGTATTGAATTTTATGTAAAATACAGCTTTTTACGAAGCTTTCCCTAAATTATTAACACATTGGTTAAAGGGCACCTATTTAATGAAAAATGCAGCCTCCTCCATAACCCCTCAGCTACCCTTACCATCTCCAATGAAGGTGCGTTTTCGACCATCCATGGTAGAAATAAGCTTTTACCAATTTGCTAATAATTTAGACAAAGTAACAGAAAGAATTAACATGAAGAAATAGCACAAAGCCCTACAAAATATACATTACTGGACTTTATCATTAGCATTCTAGATAATAATAACTTACCTTTTCAACACACTGATTGATAGGAATCACCCGATGTTCCATTTTTGTTGAAGATGAATTAGCTTCTCTTGATATGGTCTTCACCTATAGGATCCGTCCATCTTATGGACTGGGCCCCAGGTACTTAAACATATCAATAATAAGATCTGCATATGGTCTTCCCCTATAGGACCCATCCATCTTATGGACTAGGCCCCAGGTCTTAAAGATATCTATAACAAGATATGATCTTCACCTATAGGACCCATCCTTTTTGGAATTGGGCCCTAGGAACTTAATCATATCTCTTACAAGATGTTGATGTTGTCTTTGCCTTTTGGATCCATGCTTCTTATGGATAAGACTCCTTGTACTCAAGCACCTCTCTTTTTCTTGTGAAAGAACATCTGGAGAGACATACTCTCTGTTACAATAAAAACAACACATAAACCAAGAGCACAGTATCATATCAACTTTGGGCAAATTTTGGAAGGACATAGCTTTGACAAAGCACTAGTTCGAACCTTGACTCTGCTATGTATTGAATTTTATGTAAAATAATGCTTTTTACGAAGCTTTCCCTAAATTATTAACACATTGGTTAAAGGGCACCTATTTAATGAAAAATGCAGCCTCCTCCATATCCCCTCAGCTGCCCTTACCATCTCCAATGAAGGTGCGTTTTCGACCATCCATGGTAGAAATAAGCTTTTACCAATTTGCTAATAATTTAGACAAAGTAACAGAAAGAATTAACATGAAGAAATAGCACAAAGCCCTACAAAATATACATTACTGGACTTTATCATTGGCATTCTAGATAATAATAACTTACCTTTTCAACACACTGATTGATAGGAATCACCCGATGTTCCATTTTTGTTGAAGATGAATTAGCTTCTATTGATATGGTCTTCACCTATAGGATCCGTCCATCTTATGGACTGGGCCCCAGGTACTTAAACATATCAATAATAAGATCTGCTTATGGTCTTCACCTATAGGACCCATCCATCTTATGGACTAGGCCCTAGGTCTTAAAGATATCTATAACAAGATATGATCTTCACCTATAGGACCCATCCTTTTTTGGAATTGGGCCCTAGGAACTTAATCATATCTCTTACAAGATGTTGATGTTGTCTTTGCCTTTTGGATCCATGCTTCTTATGGATAAGACTCCTTGTACTCAAGCACTTTTCTTTTTCTTGTGAAAGAACATCTGGAGAGCACATACTCTCTGTTACAATAAAAACAACACATAAACCAAGAGCACAGTATCATATCAACTTTGGGCAAATTTTGGAAGGACACAGCTTTGACAAAGCACTAGTTCCGAACCTTGACTCTGCTATGTATTGAATTTTATGTAAAATACTGCTTTTACGAAGCTTTCCCTAAATTATTAACACATTGGTTAAAGGGCACCTATTTAATGAAAAATGCAGCCTCCTCCATAACCCCTCAGCTGCCCTTACCATCTCCAATGAAGGTGCGTTTTCGACCATCCATGGTAGAAATAAGCTTTTACCAATTTGCTAATAATTTAGACAAAGTAACAGAAAGAATTAACATGAAGAAATAGCACAAAGCCCTACAAAATATACATTACTGGACTTTATCATTGGCATTCTAGATAATAATAACTTACCTTTTCAACACACTGATTGATAGGAATCACCCGATGTTCCATTTTTGTTGAAGATGAATTAGCTTCTATTGATATGGTCTTCACCTATAGGATCCGTCCATCTTATGGACTGGGCCCCAGGTACTTAAACATATCAATAATAAGATCTGCATATGGTCTTCACCTATAGGACCCATCCATCTTATGGACTAGGCCCTAGGTCTTAAAGATATCTATAACAAGATATGATCTTCACCTATAGGACCCATCCTTTTTTGGAATTGGGCCCTAGGAACTTAATCATATCTCTTACAAGATGTTGATGTTGTCTTTGCCTTTTGGATCCATGCTTCTTATGGATAAGACTCCTTGTACTCAAGCACCTCTCTTTTTCTTGTGAAAGAACATCTGGAGAGACATACTCTCTGTTACAATAAAAACAACACATAAACCAAGAGCACAGTATCATATCAACTTTGGGCAAATTTTGGAAGGACACAGCTTTGCCAAAGCACTAGTTCTGAACCCTGACATCTGCTATGTATTCAACTTTATTTAAAATAATGCTTTTTACGAAGCTTTCCCTAAATTATTAACACATTGGTTAAAGGGCACCTATTTAATGAAAAATGCAGCCTCCTCCATAACCCCTTAGCTGCCCTTACCATCTCCAATGAAGGTGCGTTTTCCACCATCCAAGGTAGAAATAAGCTTTTACCAATTTGCTAATAATTTAGACAAAGTAACAGAAAGAAATAACATGAAGAAATAGCACAAAGCCCTACAAAATATACATTACTGGACTTTATCATTGGCATTCTAGATAATAATAACTTACCTTTTCAACACACTGATTGATAGGAATCACCCGATGTTCCATTTTTGTTGAAGATGAATTAGCTTCTCTTGATATGGTCTTCACCTATAGGATCCGTCCATCTTATGGACTGGGCCCCAGGTACTTAAACATATCAATAATAAGATCTGCTTATGGTCTTCACCTATAGGACCCATCCATCTTATGGACTAGGCCCTAGGTCTTAAAGATATCTATAACAAGATATGATCTTCACCTATAGGACCCATCCTTTTTGGAATTGGGCCCTAGGAACTTAATCATATCTCTTACAAGATGTTGATGTTGTCTTTGCCTTTTGGATCCATGCTTCTTATGGATAAGACTCCTTGTACTCAAGCACCTCTCTTTTTCTTGTGAAAGAACATCTGGAGAGACATACTCTCTGTTACAATAAAAACAACACATAAACCAAGAGCACAGTATCATATCAACTTTGGGCAAATTTTGGAAGGACACAGCTTTGCCAAAGCACTAGTTCCGAACCTTGACTCTGCTATGTATTGAATTTTATGTAAAATAATGCTTTTACGAAGCTTTCCCTAAATTATTAACACATTGGTTAAAGGGCACCTATTTAATGAAAAATGCAGCCTCCTCCATAACCCCTCAGCTGCCCTTACCATCTCCAATGAAGGTGCGTTTTCGACCATCCAAGGTAGAAATAAGCTTTTACCAATTTGCTAATAATTTAGACAAAGTAACAGAAATAAATAACATGAAGAAATAGCACAAAGCCCTACAAAATATACATTACTGGACTTTATCATTGGCATTCTAGATAATAATAACTTACCTTTTCAACACACTGATTGATAGGAATCACCCGATGTTCCATTTTTGTTGAAGATGAATTAGCTTCTATTGATATGGTCTTCACCTATAGGATCCGTCCATCTTATGGACTGGGCCTCAGGTACTTAAACATATCAATAATAAGATCTGCTTATGGTCTTCACCTATAGGACCCATCCATCTTATGGACTAGGCCCTAGGTCTTAAAGATATCTATAACAAGATATGATCTTCACCTACAGGACCCATCCTTTTTTGGAATTGGGCCCTACGAACTTAATCATATCTCTTACAAGATGTTGATGTTGTCTTTGCCTTTTGGATCCATGCTTCTTATGGATAAGGCTCCATGAACTCAAGCACTTTTCTTTTTCTTGTGAAAGAACATCTGGAGAGCACATACTCTCTGTTACAATAAAAACAACACATAAACCTAGAGCACAGTATCATATCAACTTTGGGCAAATTTTGGAAGAACACAGCTTTGCCAAAGCCCTAGTTCGAACCCTGACATTGCTATGTATTCAACTTTATGTAAAATAATGCTTTTTACGAAGCTTTCCCTAAATTATTAACACATTGGTTAAAGGGCACCTATTTAATGAAAAATGCAGCCTCCTCCATAACCCCTTAGCTGCCCTTACCATCTCCAATGAAGGTGCGTTTTCCACCATCCAAGGTAGAAATAAGCTTTTACCAATTTGCTAATAAGTTAGACAAAGTAACAGAAATAAATAACATGAAGAAATAGCACAAAGCTCTACAAAATATACATTACTGGACTTTATCATTGGCATTCTAGATAATAATAACTTACCTTTTCAACACACTGATTGATAGGAATCACCCGATGTTCCATTTTTGTTGAAGATGAATTAGCTTCTCTTGATATGGTCTTCACCTATAGGATCCGTCCATCTTATGGACTGGGCCCCAGGTACTTAAACATATCAATAATAAGATCTGCTTATGGTCTTCACCTATAGGACCCATCCATCTTATGGACTAGGCCCTAGGTCTTAAAGATATCTATAACAAGATATGATCTTCACCTATAGGACCCATCCTTTTTTGGAATTGGGCCCTAGGAACTTAATCATATCTCTTACAAGATGTTGATGTTGTCTTTGCCTTTTGGATCCATGCTTCTTATGGATAAGACTCCTTGTACTCAAGCACCTCTCTTTTTCTTGTGAAAGAACATCTGGAGAGACATACTCTCTGTTACAATAAAAACAACACATAAACCAAGAGCACAGTATCATATCAACTTTGGGCAAATTTTGGAAGGACACAGCTTTGCCAAAGCACTAGTTCGAACCTTGACTCTGCTATGTATTGAATTTTATGTAAAATACTGCTTTTACTGAAGCTTTCCCTAAATTATTAACACATTGGTTAAAGGGCACCTATTTAATGAAAAATGCAGCCTCCTCCATAACCCCTTAGCTGCCCATACCATCTCCAATGAAGGTGCGTTTTCCACCATCCAAGGTAGAAATAAGCTTTTACCAATTTGCTAATAATTTAGACAAAGTAACAGAAAGAAATAACATGAAGAAATAGCACAAAGTCCTACAAAATATACATTACTGGACTTTATCATTAGCATTCTAGATAATAATAACTTACCTTTTCAACACACTGATTGATAGGAATCACCCGATGTTCCATTTTTGTTGAAGATGAATTAGCTTCTATTGATATGGTCTTCACCTATAGGATCCGTCCATCTTATGGACTGGGCCCCAGGTACTTAAACATATCAATAATAAGATCTGCATATGGTCTTCACCTATAGGACCCATCCATATTATGGACTAGGGCCTAGGTCTTAAAGATAACTATAACAAGATATGATCTTCACCTACAGGACCCATCCTTTTTTGGAATTGGGCCCTACGAACTTAATCATATCTCTTACAAGATGTTGATGTTGTCTTTGCCTTTTGGATCCATGCTTCTTATGGATAAGACTCCATGTACTCATGCATTTTTCTTTTTCTTGTGAAAGAACATCTGGAGGCACATACTCTCTGTTACAATAAAAACAACACATAAACCTAGAGCACAGTATCATATCAACTTTGGGCAAATTTTGGAAGAACACAGCTTTGCCAAAGCCCTAGTTCCGAACCCTGACATTGCTATGTATTCAACTTTATTTAAAATAATGCTTTTTACGAAGCTTTCCCTAAATTATTAACAAATTGGTTAAAGGGCACCTATTTAATGAAAAATGCAGTCTCCTCCATAACCCCTTAGCTGCCCTTACCATCTCCAATGAAGGTGCGTTTTCCACCATCCAAGGTAGAAATAAGCTTTTACCAATTTGCTAATAATTTAGACAAAGTAACAGAAAGAAATAACATGAAGAAATAGCACAAAGCCCTACAAAATATACATTACTGGACTTTATCATTTAGCATTCTAGATAATAATAACTTACCTTTTCAACACACTGATTGATAGGAATCACCCGATGTTCCATTTTTGCTGAAGATGAATTAGCTTCTCTTGATATGGTCTTCACCTATAGGATCCGTCCATCTTATGGACTGGGCCCCAGGTACTTAAACATATCAATAATAAGATCTGCATATGGTCTTCACCTATAGGACCCATCCATCTTATGGACTAGGCCCTAGGTCTTAAAGATAACTATAACAAGATATGATCTTCACCTATAGGACCCATCCTTTTTTGGAATTGGGCCCTAGGAACTTAATCATATCTCTTACAAGATGTTGATGTTGTCTTTGCCTTTTGGATCCATGCTTCTTATGGATAAGACTCCTTGTACTCAAGCACCTCTCTTTTTCTTGTGAAAGAACATCTGGAGAGACATACTCTCTGTTACAATAAAAACAACACATAAACCAAGAGCACAGTATCATATCAACTTTGGGCAAATTTTGGAAGAACACAGCTTTGCCAAAGCCCTAGTTCGAACCCTGACATTGCTATGTATTCAGCTTTATTTAAAATAATGCTTTTTACGAAGCTTTCCTAAATTATTAACACATTGGTTAAAGGGCACCTATTTAATGAAAAATGCAGCCTCCTCCATAACCCCTTAGCTGCCCTTACCATCTCCAATGAAGGTGCGTTTTCCACCATCCAAGGTAGAAATAAGCTTTTACCAATTTACTAATAATTTAGACAAAGTAACAGAAAGAAATAACATGAAGAAATAGCACAAAGCCCTACAAAATATACATTACTGGACTTTATCATTAGCATTCTAGATAATAATAACTTACCTTTTCAACACACTGATTGATAGGAATCACCCGATGTTCCATTTTTGTTGAAGATGAATTAGCTTCTCTTGATATGGTCTTCACCTATAGGATCCGTCCATCTTATGGACTGGGCCCCAGGTACTTAAACATATCAATAATAAGATCTGCTTATGGTCTTCACCTATAGGACCCATCCATCTTATGGACTAGGCCCTAGGTCTTAAAGATATCTATAACAAGATATGATCTTCACCTATAGGACCCATCCTTTTTTGGAATTGGGCCCTAGGAACTTAATCATATCTCTTACAAGATGTTGATGTTGTCTTTGCCTTTTGGATCCATGCTTCTTATGGATAAGACTCCTTGTACTCAAGCACTTCTCTTTTTCTTGTGAAAGAACATCTGGAGAGACATACTCTCTGTTACAATAAAAATAACACATAAACCAAGAGCACAGTATCATATCAACTTTGGGCAAATTTTGGAAGGACACAGCTTTGCCAAAGCACTAGTTCCGAACCTTGACTCTGCTATGTATTGAATTTTATGTAAAATAATGCTTTTTACGAAGCTTTTCCTAAATTATTAACACATTGGTTAAAGGGCACCTATTTAATGAAAAATGCAGCCTCCTCCATAACCCCTTAGCTGCCCTTACCATCTCCAATGAAGGTGCGTTTTCGACCATCCAAGGTAGAAATAAGCTTTTACCAATTTGCTAATAATTTAGACAAAGTAACAGAAATAAATAACATGAAGAAATAGCACAAAGCTCTACAAAATATACATTACTGGACTTTATCATTGGCATTCTAGATAATAATAACTTACCTTTTCAAAACACTGATTGATAGGAATCACCTGATGTTCCATTTTTGTTGAAGATGAATTAGCTTCTATTGATATGGTCTTCACCTATAGGATCCGTCCATCTTATGGACTGGGCCCCAGGTACTTAAACATATCAATAATAAGATCTGCTTATGGTCTTCACCTATAGGACCCATCCATCTTATGGACTAGGCCCTAGGTCTTAAAGATATCTATAACAAGATATGATCTTCACCTATAGGACCCATCCTTTTTTGGAATTGGGCCCTAGGAACTAAATCATATCTCTTACAAGATGTTGATGTTGTCTTTGCCTTTTGGATCCATGCTTCTTATGGATAAGACTCCTTGTACTCAAGCACCTCTCTTTTTCTTGTGAAAGAACATCTGGAGAGACATACTCTCTGTTACAATAAAAACAACACATAAACCAAGAGCACAGTATCATATAACTTTGGGCAAATTTTGGAAGGACACAGCTTTGCCAAAGCACTAGTTGAGAACCTTGACTCTACTATGTATTGAATTTTATGTAAAATACTGCTTTTTACGAAGCTTTCCCTAAATTATTAACACATTGGTTAAAGGGCACCTATTTAATGAAAAATGCAGCCTCCTCCATAACCCCTCCGCTGCCCTTACCATCTCCAATGAAGGTGCGTTTTCGACCATCCATGGTAGAAATAAGCTTTTACCAATTTGCTAATAATTTAGACAAAGTAACAGAAAGAATTAACATGAAGAAATAGCACAAAGCCCTACAAAATATACATTACTGGACTTTATCATTGGCATTCTAGATAATAATAACTTACCTTTTCAACTCACTGATTGATAGGAATCACCCGATGTTCCATTTTTGATGAAGATGAATTAGCTTCTATTGATATGGTCTTCACCTATAGGATCCGTCCATCTTATGGACTGGGCCCCAGGTACTTAAACATATCAATAATAAGATCTGCTTATGGTCATCACCTATAGGACCCATCCATCTTATGGACTAGGCCCTAGGTCTTAAAGATATCTATAACAAGATATGATCTTCACCTATAGGACCCATCCTTTTTGGAATTGGGCCCTAGGAACTTAATCATATCTCTTACAAGATGTTGATGTTGTCTTTGCCTTTTGGATCCATGCTTCTTATGGATAAGACTCCTTGTACTCAAGCACTTCTCTTTTTCTTGTGAAAGAACATCTGGAGAGACATACTCTCTGTTACAATAAAAACAACACATAAACCAAGAGCACAGTATCATATCAACTTTGGGCAAATTTTGGAAGGACACAGCTTTGCCAAAGCACTAGTTCGAACCTTGACTCTGCTATGTATTGAATTCTATGTAAAATAATGCTTTTACTGAAGCTTTCCCTAAATTATTAACACATTGGTTAAAGGGCACCTATTTAATGAAAAATGCAGCCTCCTCCATAACCCCTCAGCTGCCCTTACCATCTCCAATGAAGGTGCGTTTTCGACCATCCATGGTAGAAATAAGCGTTTACCAATTTGCTAATAATTTAGACAAAGTAACAGAAAGAATTAACATGAAGAAATAGCACAAAGCCCTACAAAATATACATTACTGGACTTTATCATTGGCATTCTAGATAATAATAACTTACCTTTTCAACACACTGATTGATAGGAATCACCCGATGTTCCATTTTTGATGAAGATAAATTAGCTTCTATTGATATGGTCTTCACCTATAGGATCCGTCCATCTTATGGACTGGGCCCCAGGTACTTAAACATATCAATAATAAGATCTGCATATGGTCTTCACCTATAGGACCCATCCATCTTATGGACTAGGCCCTAGGTCTGAAAGATAACTATAACAAGATATGATCTTCACCTATAGGACCCATCCTTTTTTGGAATTGGGCCCTAGGAACTTAATCAGATCTCTTACAAGATGTTGATGTTGTCTTTGCCTTTTGGATCCATGCTTCTTATGGATAAGACTCCTTGTACTCAAGCACTTCTCTTTTTCTTGTGAAAGAACATCTGGAGAGACATACTCTCTGTTACAATAAAAACAACACATAAACCAAGAGCACAGTATCATATCAACTTTGGGCAAATTTTGGAAGGACACAGCTTTGCCAAAGCCCTAGTTCCGAACACTGACATTGCTATGTATTCAACTTTATTTAAAATAATGCTTTTTACTGAAGCTTTCCTAAATTATTAACACATTGGTTAAAGGGCACCTATTTAATGAAAAATGCAGCCTCCTCCATAACCCCTTAGCTGCCCTTACCATCTCCAATGAAGGTGCGTTTTCCACCAACCAAGGTAGAAATAAGCTTTTACCAATTTGCTAATAATTTAGACAAAGTAACAGAAAGAAATAACATGAAGAAATAGCACAAAGCCCTACAAAATATACATTACTGGACTTTATCATTAGCATTCTAGATAATAATAACTTACCTTTTCAACACACTGATTGATAGGAATCACCCGATGTTCCATTTTTGTTGAAGATGAATTAGCTTCTCTTGATATGGTCTTCACCTATAGGATCCGTCCATCTTATGGACTGGGCCCCAGGTACTTAAACATATCAATAATAAGATCTGCTTATGGTCTTCACCTATAGGACCCATCCATCTTATGGACTAGGCCCTAGGTCTTAAAGATATCTATAACAAGATATGATCTTCACCTATAGGACCCATCCTTTTTGGAATTGGGCCCTAGGAACTTAATCATATCTCTTACAAGATGTTGATGTTGTCTTTGCCTTTTGGATCCATGCTTCTTATGGATAAGACTCCTTGTACTCAAGCACCTCTCTTTTTCTTGTGAAAGAACATCTGGAGAGACATACTCTCTGTTACAATAAAAACAACACATAAACCAAGAGCACAGTATCATATCAACTTTGGGCAAATTTTGGAAGGACACAGCTTTGCCAAAGCACTAGTTCGAACCTTGACTCTGCTATGTATTGAATTTTATGTAAAATACTGCTTTTACTGAAGCTTTCCTAAATTATTAACACATTGGTTAAAGGGCACCTATTTAATGAAAAATGCAGCCTCCTCCATAACCCCTCAGCTGCCCTTACCATCTCCAATGAAGGTGCGTTTTCGACCATCCATGGTAGAAATAAGCTTTTACCAATTTGCTAATAATTTAGACAAAGTAACAGAAAGAATTAACATGAAGAAATAGCACAAAGCCCTACAAAATATACATTACTGGACTTTATCATTGGCATTCTAGATAATAATAACTTACCTTTTCAACACACTGATTGATAGGAATCACCCGATGTTCCATTTTTGTTGAAGATGAATTAGCTTCTATTGATATGGTCTTCACCTATAGGATCCGTCCATCTTATGGACTGGGCCCCAGGTACTTAAACATATCAATAATAAGATCTGCATATGGTCTTCACCTATAGGACCCATCCATCTTATGGACTAGGCCCTAGGTCTTAAAGATAACTATAACAAGATATGATCTTCACCTATAGGACCCATCCTTTTTTGGAATTGGGCCCTAGGAACTTAATCATATCTCTTACAAGATGTTGATGTTGTCTTTGCCTTTTGGATCCATGCTTCTTATGGATAAGACTCCTTGTACTCAAGCACCTCTCTTTTTCTTGTGAAAGAACATCTGGAGAGACATACTCTCTGTTACAATAAAAACAACACATAAACCAAGAGCACAGTATCATATCAACTTTGGGCAAATTTTGGAAGAACACAGCTTTGCCAAAGCCCTAGTTCGAACCCTGACATTGCTATGTATTCAACTTTATTTAAAATAATGCTTTTACTGAAGCTTTCCCTAAATTATTAACACATTGGTTAAAGGGCACCTATTTAATGAAAAATGCAGCCTCCTCCATAACCCCTTAGCTGCCCTTACCATCTCCAATGAAGGTGCGTTTTCCACCATCCAAGGTAGAAATAAGCTTTTACCAATTTGCTAATAATTTAGACAAAGTAACAGAAAGAAATAACATGAAGAAATAGCACAAAGCCCTACAAAATATACATTACTGGACTTTATCATTAGCATTCTAGATAATAATAACTTACCTTTTCAACACACTGATTGATAGGAATCACCCGATGTTCCATTTTTGTTGAAGATGAATTAGCTTCTCTTGATATGGTCTTCACCTATAGGATCCGTCCATCTTATGGACTGGGCCCCAGGTACTTAAACATATCAATAATAAGATCTGCTTATGGTCTTCACCTATAGGACCCATCCATCTTATGGACTAGGCCCTAGGTCTTAAAGATATCTATAACAAGATATGATCTTCACCTATAGGACCCATCCTTTTTTGGAATTGGGCCCTAGGAACTTAATCATATCTCTTACAAGATGTTGATGTTGTCTTTGCCTTTTGGATCCATGCTTCTTATGGATAAGACTCCTTGTACTCAAGCACCTCTCTTTTTCTTGTGAAAGAACATCTGGAGAGACATACTCTCTGTTACAATAAAAACAACACATAAACCAAGAGCACAGTATCATATCAACTTTGGGCAAATTTTGGAAGGACACAGCTTTGCCAAAGCACTAGTTCCGAACCTTGACTCTGCTATGTATTGAATTTTATGTAAAATACTGCTTTTTCGAAGCTTTCCCTAAATTATTAACACATTGGTTAAAGGGCACCTATTTAATGAAAAATGCAGCCTCCTCCATAACCCCTCAGCTGCCCTTACCATCTCCAATGAAGGTGCGTTTTCGACCATCCATGGTAGAAATAAGCTTTTACCAATTTGCTAATAATTTAGACAAAGTAACAGAAAGAATTAACATGAAGAAATAGCACAAAGCCCTACAAAATATACATTACTGGACTTTATCATTGGCATTCTAGATAATAATAACTTACCTTTTCAACACACTGATTGATAGGAATCACCCGATGTTCCATTTTTGATGAAGATGAATTAGCTTCTATTGATATGGTCTTCACCTATAGGATCCGTCCATCTTATGGACTGGGCCCCAGGTACTTAAACATATCAATAATAAGATCTGCTTATGGTCTTCACCTATAGGACCCATCCATCTTATGGACTAGGCCCTAGGTCTTAAAGATATCTATAACAAGATATGATCTTCACCTATAGGACCCATCCTTTTTGGAATTGGGCCCTAGGAACTTAATCATATCTCTTACAAGATGTTGATGTTGTCTTTGCCTTTTGGATCCATGCTTCTTATGGATAAGACTCCTTGTACTCAAGCACTTCTCTTTTTCTTGTGAAAGAACATCTGGAGAAACATACTCTCTGTTACAATAAAAACAACACATAAACCAAGAGCACAGTATCATATCAACTTTGGGCAAATTTTGGAAGGACACAGCTTTGCCAAAGCACTAGTTCCGAACCTTGACTCTGCTATGTATTGAATTTTATGTAAAATAATGCTTTTTACGAAGCTTTCCCTAAATTATTAACACATTGGTTAAAGGGCACCTATTTAATGAAAAATGCAGCCTCCTCCATAACCCCTTAGCTGCCCTTACCATCTCCAATGAAGGTGCGTTTTCGACCATCCAAGGTAGAAATAAGCTTTTACCAATTTGCTAATAAGTTAGACAAAGTAACAGAAATAAATAACATGAAGAAATAGCACAAAGCTCTACAAAATATACATTACTGGACTTTATCATTGGCATTCTAGATAATAATAACTTACCTTTTCAACACACTGATTGATAGGAATCACCCGATGTTCCATTTTTGTTGAAGATGAATTAGCTTCTATTGATATGGTCTTCACCTATAGGATCCGTCCATCTTATGGACTGGGCCCCAGGTACTTAAACATATCAATAATAAGATCTGCATATGGTCTTCACCTATAGGACCCATCCATCTTATGGACTAGGCCCTAGGTCTTAAAGATAACTATAACAAGATATGATCTTCACCTACAGGACCCATCCTTTTTTGGAATTGGGCCCTAGGAACTTAATCATATCTCTTACAAGATGTTGATGTTGTCTTTGCCTTTTGGATCCATGCTTCTTATGGATAAGGCTCCATGTACTCAAGCACTTTTCTTTTTCTTGTGAAAGAACATCTGGAGGCACATACTCTCTGTTACAATAAAAACAACACATAAACCTAGAGCACAGTATCATATCAACTTTGGGCAAATTTTGGAAGAACACAGCTTTGCCAAAGCCCTAGTTCCGAACCCTGACATTGCTATGTATTCAACTTTATTTAAAATAATGCTTTTTACGAAGCTTTCCCTAAATTATTAACACATTGGTTAAAGGGCACCTATTTAATGAAAAATGCAGCCTCCTCCATAACCCCTTAGCTGCCCTTACCATCTCCAATGAAGGTGCGTTTTCCACCATCCAAGGTAGAAATAAGCTTTTACCAATTTGCTAATAATTTAGACAAAGTAACAGAAAGAAATAACATGAAGAAATAGCACAAAGCCCTACAAAATATACATTACTGGACTTTATCATTAGCATTCTAGATAATAATAACTTACCTTTTCAACACACTGATTGATAGGAATCACCCGATGTTCCATTTTTGTTGAAGATGAATTAGCTTCTATTGATATGGTCTTCACCTATAGGATCCGTCCATCTTATGGACTGGGCCCCAGGTACTTAAACATATCAATAATAAGATCTGCTTATGGTCTTCACCTATAGGACCCATCCATCTTATGGACTAGGCCCTAGGTCTTAAAGATATCTATAACAAGATATGATCTTCACCTATAGGACCCATCCTTTTTTGGAATTGGGCCCTAGGAACTTAATCATATCTCTTACAAGATGTTGATGTTGTCTTTGCCTTTTGGATCCATGCTTCTTATGGATAAGACTCCTTGTACTCAAGCACCTCTCTTTTTCTTGTGAAAGAACATCTGGAGAGACATACTCTCTGTTACAATAAAAACAACACATAAACCAAGAGCACAGTATCATATCAACTTTGGGCAAATTTTGGAAGGACACAGCTTTGCCAAAGCACTAGTTCCGAACCTTGACTCTGCTATGTATTGAATTTTATGTAAAATACTGCTTTTACGAAGCTTTCCCTAAATTAATAACACATTGGTTAAAGGGCACCTATTTAATGAAAAATGCAGCCTCCTCCATAACCCCTCAGCTGCCCTTACCATCTCCAATGAAGGTGCGTTTTCGACCATCCATGGTAGAAATAAGCTTTTACCAATTTGCTAATAATTTAGACAAAGTAACAGAAAGAATTAACTTGAAGAAATAGCACAAAGCCCTACAAAATATACATTACTGGACTTTATCATTGGCATTCTAGATAATAATAACTTACCTTTTCAACACACTGATTGATAGGAATCACCCGATGTTCCATTTTTGATGAAGATGAATTAGCTTCTATTGATATGGTCTTCACCTATAGGATCCGTCCATCTTATGGACTGGGCCCCAGGTACTTAAACATATCAATAATAAGATCTGCTTATGGTCTTCACCTATAGGACCCATCCATCTTATGGACTAGGCCCTAGGTCTTAAAGATATCTATAACAAGATATGATCTTCACCTATAGGACCCATCCTTTTTGGAATTGGGCCCTAGGAACTTAATCATATCTCTTACAAGATGTTGATGTTGTCTTTGCCTTTTGGATCCATGCTTCTTATGGATAAGACTCCTTGTACTCAAGCACTTCTCTTTTTCTTGTGAAAGAACATCTGGAGAAACATACTCTCTGTTACAATAAAAACAACACATAAACCAAGAGCACAGTATCATATCAACTTTGGGCAAATTTTGGAAGGACACAGCTTTGCCAAAGCACTAGTTCGAACCTTGACTCTGCTATGTATTGAATTTTATGTAAAATAATGCTTTTACTGAAGCTTTCCCTAAATTATTAACACATTGGTTAAAGGGCACCTATTTAATGAAAAATGCAGCCTCCTCCATAACCCCTTAGCTGCCCTTACCATCTCCAATGAAGGTGCGTTTTCGACCATCCAAGGTAGAAATAAGCTTTTACCAATTTGCTAATAAGTTAGACAAAGTAACAGAAATAAATAACATGAAGAAATAGCACAAAGTTCTACAAAATATACATTACCGGACTTTATCATTGGCATTCTAGATAATAATAACTTACCTTTTCAACACACTGATTGATAGGAATCACCCGATGTTCCATTTTTGTTGAAGATGAATTAGCTTCTATTGATATGGTCTTCACCTATAGGATCCGTCCATCTTATGGACTGGGCCCCAGGTACTTAAACATATCAATAATAAGATCTGCATATGGTCTTCACCTATAGGACCCATCCATCTTATGGACTAGGCCCTAGGTCTTAAAGATAACTATAACAAGATATGATCTTCACCTACAGGACCCATCCTTTTTTGGAATTGGGCCCTAGGAACATAATCATATCTCTTACAAGATGTTGATGTTGTCTTTGCCTTTTGGATCCATGCTTCTTATGGATAAGGCTCCATGTACTCAAGCACTTTTCTTTTTCTTGTGAAAGAACATCTGGAGGCACATACTCTCTGTTACAATAAAAACAACACATAAACCTAGAGCACAGTATCATATCAACTTTGGGCAGATTTTGGAAAAACACAGCTTTGCCAAAGCCCTAGTTCCGAACCCTGACATTGCTATGTATTCAACTTTTTTTTAAATAATGCTTTTTACGAAGCTTTCCCTAAATTATTAACACATTGGTTAAAGGGCACCTATTTAATGAAAAATGCAGCCTTCTCCATAACCCCTTAGCTGCCCTTACCATCTCCAATGAAGGTGCGTTTTCCACCATCCAAGGTAGAAATAAGCTTTTACCAATTTGCTAATAATTTAGACAAAGTAACAGAAAGAAATAACATGAAGAAATAGCACAAAGTCCTACAAAATATACATTACTGGACTTTATCATTAGCATTCTAGATAATAATAACTTACCTTTTCAACACACTGATTGATAGGAATCACCCGATGTTCCATTTTTGTTGAAGATGAATTAGCTTCTCTTGATATGGTCTTCACCTATAGGATCCGTCCATCTTATGGACTGGGCCCCAGGTACTTAAACATATCAATAATAAGATCTGCTTATGGTCTTCACCTATAGGACCCATCCATCTTATGGACTAGGCCCTAGGTCTTAAAGATATCTATAACAAGATATGATCTTCACCTATAGGACCCATCCTTTTTGGAATTGGGCCCTAGGAACTTAATCATATCTCTTACAAGATGTTGATGTTGTCTTTGCCTTTTGGATCCATGCTTCTTATGGATAAGACTCCTTGTACTCAAGCACCTCTCTTTTTCTTGTGAAAGAACATCTGGAGAGACATACTCTCTGTTACAATAAAAACAACACATAAACCAAGAGCACAGTATCATATCAACTTTGGGCAAATTTTGGAAGGACACAGCTTTGCCAAAGCACTAGTTCCGAACCTTGACTCTGCTATGTATTGAATTTTATGTAAAATACTGCTTTTACGAAGCTTTCCCTAAATTAATAACACATTGGTTAAAGGGCACCTATTTAATGAAAAATGCAGCCTCCTCCATAACCCCTCAGCTGCCCTTACCATCTCCAATGAAGGTGCGTTTTCGACCATCCATGGTAGAAATAAGCTTTTACCAATTTGCTAATAATTTAGACAAAGTAACAGAAAGAATTAACATGAAGAAATAGCACAAAGCCCTACAAAATATACATTACTGGACTTTATCATTGGCATTCTAGATAATAATAACTTACCTTTTCAACACACTGATTGATAGGAATCACCCGATGTTCCATTTTTGATGAAGATGAATTAGCTTCTATTGATATGGTCTTCACCTATAGGATCCGTCCATCTTATGGACTGGGCCCCAGGTACTTAAACATATCAATAATAAGATCTGCTTATGGTCTTCACCTATAGGACCCATCCATCTTATGGACTAGGCCCTAGGTCTTAAAGATATCTATAACAAGATATGATCTTCACCTATAGGACCCATCCTTTTTGGAATTGGGCCCTAGGAACTTAATCATATCTCTTACAAGATGTTGATGTTGTCTTTGCCTTTTGGATCCATGCTTCTTATGGATAAGACTCCTTGTACTCAAGCACTTCTCTTTTTCTTGTGAAAGAACATCTGGAGAAACATACTCTCTGTTACAATAAAAACAACACATAAACCAAGAGCACAGTATCATATCAACTTTGGGCAAATTTTGGAAGGACACAGCTTTGCCAAAGCACTAGTTCCGAACCTTGACTCTGCTATGTATTGAATTTTATGTAAAATAATGCTTTTCTGAAGCTTTCCCTAAATTATTAACACATTGGTTAAAGGGCACCTATTTAATGAAAAATGCAGCCTCCTCCATAACCCCTTAGCTGCCCTTACCATCTCCAATGAAGGTGCGTTTTCGACCATCCAAGGTAGAAATAAGCTTTTACCAATTTGCTAATAAGTTAGACAAAGTAACAGAAATAAATAACATGAAGAAATAGCACAAAGTTCTACAAAATATACATTACCGGACTTTATCATTGGCATTCTAGATAATAATAACTTACCTTTTCAACACACTGATTGATAGGAATCACCCGATGTTCCATTTTTGTTGAAGATGAATTAGCTTCTATTGATATGGTCTTCACCTATAGGATCCGTCCATCTTATGGACTGGGCCCCAGGTACTTAAACATATCAATAATAAGATCTGCATATGGTCTTCACCTATAGGACCCATCCATCTTATGGACTAGGCCCTAGGTCTTAAAGATAACTATAACAAGATATGATCTTCACCTACAGGACCCATCCTTTTTGGAATTGGGCCCTAGGAACATAATCATATCTCTTACAAGATGTTGATGTTGTCTTTGCCTTTTGGATCCATGCTTCTTATGGATAAGGCTCCATGTACTCAAGCACTTTTCTTTTTCTTGTGAAGAGAACATCTGGAGAGCACATACTCTCTGTTACAATAAAAACAACACATAAACCTAGAGCACAGTATCATATCAACTTTGGGCAGATTTTGGAAGAACACAGCTTTGCCAAAGCCCTAGTTCGAACCCTGACATTGCTATGTATTCAACTTTTTTTAAAATAATGCTTTTACTGAAGCTTTCCCTAAATTATTAACACATTGGTTAAAGGGCACCTATTTAATGAAAAATGCAGCCTTCTCCATAACCCCTTAGCTGCCCTTACCATCTCCAATGAAGGTGCGTTTCCACCATCCAAGGTAGAAATAAGCTTTTACCAATTTGCTAATAATTTAGACAAAGTAACAGAAAGAAATAACATTGGAAGAAATAGCACAAAGCCCTACAAAATATACATTACTGGACTTTATCATTGGCATTCTAGATAATAATAACTTACCTTTTCAACACACTGATTGATAGGAATCACCCGATGTTCCATTTTTGATGAAGATGAATTAGCTTCTATTGATATGGTCTTCACCTATAGGATCCGTCCATCTTATGGACTGGAGCCCCAGGTACTTAAACATATCAATAATAAGATCTGCTTATGGTCTTCACCTATAGGACCCATCCATCTTATGGATCTAGGCCCTAGGTCTTAGAAGATACTCTATAACAAGATATGATCTTCACCTATAGGACCCATCCTTTTTTGGAATTGGGCCCTAGGAACTTAATCATATCTCTTACAAGATGTTGATGTTGTCTTTGCCTTTTGGATCCATGCTTCTTATGGATAAGACTCCTTGTACTCAAGCACTTCTCTTTTTCTTGTGAAAGAACATCTGGAGAGACATACTCTCTGTTACAATAAAATACAACACATAAACCAAGAGCACAGTATCATATCAACTTTGGGCAAATTCTTGGAAGGACACAGCTTTGCCAAAGCACTAGTTCCGAACCTTGACTCTGCTATATATTGAATTTATGTAAAATAATGCTTTTTACGTAAGCTTTCCTAAATTATTAACACATTGGTTAAAGGTGCACCTATTTAATGAAAAATGCAGCCTCCTCCATAACCCTTAGCTGCCTTACCATCTCAATGAAGTCGTGTTTCCACTATCCAAGGTAGAAATAAGCTTTTACCAATTTGCTAATAAGTTGGAACAAAGTAACAGAAATAAATAACATGAAGAAATAGCACAAAGTTCTACAAAATATACATTACGGACTTTATCATTGGCATTCTAGATAATATACTTACCTTTTCAACACACTGATTGATAGGAATCACCCGATGTTCCATTTTTGTTGAAGATGAATTGAGCTTCTATTGATATGGTCTTCACCTATGGGATCCGTCCATCTTATGGACTGGGCCCCAGGTACTTAAACATATCAATAATAAGATCTGCTTATGGTCTTCACCTATAGGACCCATCCATCTTATGGACTAGGCCTAGGTCTTAAAGATAACTATAACAAGATATGATCTCACCTACAGGACCCATCCTTTTTGGAATTGGGCCCTAGGAACATAATCATATCTCTTACAAGATGTTGATGTTGTCTTTGCCTTTTGGATCCATGCTTCTTATGGATAAGGCTCCATGTACTCAAGCACTTTTCTTTCTTGTGAAAGAACATCTGGAAGGCACATACTCTCTGTTACAATAAAAACAACACATAAAACCTAGAGCACAGTATCATATCAACTTTGGGCAGATTTTGGAAGGACACAGCTTTGCCAAAGCCCTAGTTCCAACCCTGACATTGCTATGTATTCAACTTTTATGTAAAATGCTGCTTTTCTGAAGCTTTCCCTAAATTAATAACACGACTGGTTAAGAGGGCACCTGTTTAATGAAAAATGCACAGCCTCCTCATAGCCCCTCAGCTGCCCTTACCATCTCCCGACGAATGGTGCGTTTTCCGCCTGTCCAAGGTAGAAAATAAGCTTTTACCAATTTGTAATAATTTAGACAAAGTAACAGAAAGAAATAACATGAAGAAATAGCACAAAAGCCCTACAAAATATACATTACTGGACTTTATCGTTGGCATTCTAGATAATAATAACTTACCTTTTCCAACACGCACAGATTGAGTGAGGAATCACCCGGTGTTCCATTTTTGATGAAGATGAATTAGCTTCTGTGATATGGTCTTCACCTATAGATCCGTCCATCTTATGGACTGGGCCCAGGTACTTAAACATATCAATAATAAGATCTTCTTATGGTCTTCACCTATAGGCCCATCCATCTTATGGACTAGGCCCTAGGTCTTAAAGATATCTATAACAAGATATGATCTTCACCTATAGGACCCATCCTTTTTGTGGAATTGGGCCTAGGAACTTAATCATATCTCTTGCAAGATGTTGATGTTGTCTTTGCCTTTGATCCATGCTTTATGGATAAGACTCTGTACTCAAGCACTTCTCTTTTTCTTGTGAAAGAACATCTGGAGAGACATACTTGTCGTACAATAAAAAACAACACATAAAACCAAGAGCACAGTATCATATCAACTTGTAGCGGATTTTGAAGGACACAGCTTTCTGCCCAAAGCACCAGTTCGAACCTTGACTCTGCTATGTATTGAATGAAAAATAATGCTACGAAGATTTCCTAAATTATTACCAGTGGTTAAAAGGTACCTATTTAATAGAAAAATGCAGCCTCCTCCATAACCCCTTAGCTGCCCGCCTGCATCTCCAATGAAGGAGTGCGTTTTCGACCATCCAGAGTAGAAATAAGCTTTTACCACCTCTGACAATCAGTTAGACAAAGTAACAGAAATAAATAACTTGTGAAGAAATAGCACAAGTTCTACAAAGTAACCATTGCGGACTTTATCATTGTATTCTAGATAATAATAACACCTTTTCCAACACACTGATTGATAGGAATCACTTGATGTTCCATTTTTGTTGAAGATGAATTGCTTCTATTGATATGGTCTTCACCTATAGAGATCCGTCCATCTTATGGACTGGGCCCCAGAGTACTTAAACATATCAATAATAAGATCTGCATATGAATTATTCTATAGGACCCATCAGTCTATGGACTAGGCCCTGAGTCTTAAAGATAACTATAACAAGATATGATCTTCACCTACAGGACCCATCACTTTTTGGAGTGGGCCTGAGGCACATGGATATATCACTTACAAGATGTTTGATGTTGTCTTTGCCTTTTGGATCCATGCTTCTTGGATAAGGCTCCATGTACTCAAGCACTCTTCTTTTGCTTGTGAAAAAGAACATCTGGAAATTCGCGCTCTCTGTTACAATCAAAAACATACGCATGAAGCCTAGAGCACAGTATCATATCGGCTTTGGGCAGATTTTCGAGCTTGAGCTTGCCAAAAGCCTGATTCCGAACCTGACATTGCTATGTGATTCGGCTTTATTTAAAAATGATAGCTTTACGAAGCTTTCCCTAAATTAACACATTGGTTAAGGGCACCCTCAGCCCAGCAGAAAAATCAAAAAGCCTTACTCCATAACCCTTAGCTGCCTGTCTCAATGAGTCGTTTTCCACATCAAGTAGAAATAAGCTTTACCAATTTGCTATCATTTAGACAAAAATAACAGAAAGAAATAACATGAAGAAATATAGCACAAAAGTCCTACAAAATATACATTACTGGACTTTATCATTAGAAATTTCTAGATAATAATAGCATTTTCAACACACTGATTGATAGGAATCACCCGATGTTCCATTTTGTTGAAGATGAATTAGCTCTCTTGATGTAGTCTTCACCTATAGGATCCATCCATCTTATGGACTATTTGGATGCCGTATATCAGCAATAAGATCTACTTATGGTCTTCACCAATAAGACCCATCCATCTTATGGACTAGGCCCTAGGTCTTAAGACTATCTATAACAAGATATGATCTTCACCTATAGGACCATCCTTTTTGGGTGGGCTAGAGACTAATCATATCTCTTACGCAAGATGTTGATGTTGTCTTTACCTTTTTGGATCCATGCCTTATGGATAGACTCCCTTTATGCTCAAGCACCTCTTTTCTTGTGAAAAAGAACATCTGGAGAGACATACTCTCTGTTACAATAAAAACAACATAAACCAAGACACAGTATGTATCAACTTTAGGCAAATTTTGGAAAGGACAAACTTTGCCAAGCACTAGTTCGAACCTTGGCTCTGCTATGTATTGAATTTTATGTAAATGCTGCTTTTACGAAGCTTTCCTAAATTAATATTTTGTGGTTAAGGGCTTATATTTAATGAAAAATGCCTCCTCCATAACCCCTCCGGCTGCCCTTTCATCTCAATGAAGGTGCGTTTCGACCATCCAAGGTAGAAATAAGCTTTACCAATTCTTAATAATTTAGACAAAGTAACAGAAGAATTACTTGAGAAGAAATAGCACAAAGCCCTACAAAATATACATTGCATAGACTTTATCATTGGCATTCTAGATAATAACACCTTTTCAGCACTGATTGTTAGGAATCACTTACGATGTTCCATTTTTGATGAATGAATTAAGCTTCTGTTGATATGATTATTGCACCTATAGGATCGTCCATCTTATGGACTGGGCCCCAGGTAGCAAACTTGTATCAATATTAAAGATCTATATGGTCTTCACCTATAGGACCATCCATCTTATGGACTAGGCCCTCAGGTCTTAAAGATTATCTATGACAAGATATGATCTTCACCTATAGGACACCATCCTTTTTGGAGATTGGGCCCCAAGGAACTATGATCTGTCTCTTACAAGATCGTTTGATGTTAGTCTTGCACCGTCTGCTTTTGGATCCATGCTTCTTATGGATCAGACTCCTTGTACTCAAGCACTTTCTCTTTTTCTTGTGAAAGAACATCTGGAGAGCACAGACTCTCATGTTACAATAAAAACAGCACATAAACCCTAGAGCACAGTGTCGTAGCATATCAGCTGAGCAGATTTTGGAAGGACCTGGCTTGCCAAAGCACTAGTTCCCGAACCTTGACTCACTATGACGTTTATGTAAAATAATGCTTTTTACGACTTTTACAAATTATTAACACATTGGTTAAGGGCACCTATTTGACAGAAAAATGTGGCCTCCTCCATAGCCCCTTGGCTGCCGCCTGCCCAATGAGTGCGTTTTGGAGCCATCAAGGCAGAAATAAGCTTTTACCAATTGCTAATAAGTTAGACAAAGTAACAGAAATAAATAACCTTGAAGAGAAATAGCACAAGTTCTACAAAATATACGTACGGACTTTATCATTGGCATTCTAGATAATAATAACTTACCTTTTCAGCACACTGGTTGTTAAGGAATCACCCGATGTTCATTTTTGTTTGAAGATGAGTTGCACTTCTATTGATATGATTGATATATTCACCTGCTATAGGATCCAGTCCATCTTATGGACTGCAAGGCTGGAGTACTTAAACATATCAGCAATAAGATCTGCATATGTGAGTCTTCACCTATAGGACCCATCCATCTTATGGACTGGGCCTAGGTCTTGAAGATAACTATAACAGATATGATCTTCACCTACAGGACCCATCCTTTTTTGAGTGGGCCCTGGGAACATAATCATATCTCTTACAAGATGTTGATGTTGTCTTTTGCCTTTGAATCCATGCTTCTTATGGATAAGGCTCCATGTACTCAGTACTTTTTCTTTTTCTTGTGAGAAAAGAACATCTGGGCACATACTCTGTTACAATAAAAACAACATAAACCTAGAAGCACAGTATCATATCAACTTTAGGCAGATTTTGGAAAAAACTACAACTTTGCCAAAGCCCTAGTTCGAACCTGACAGTACTATATATTCAGCTTTTTTTAAATAATGCTTTTTCTGAAGCTTTCCCTAGTGTAACACATTGGTTAAGGGCACCTGTTGTAGAAAAATACAGTGTCTCCCATAACCTTAGCTGCCCTTACCATCTCCAGTAGTCGTTTTCCGCATCAAGGTAGAAATAGCTTTTACCAATTTAACTAATAATTTAGATTAAAGTAACAGAAAAATTAACTTGAAGAAATAACAAAAGCCTACAAATATATACATTACTGGACTTTATAATTGGCATTCTGACCAAACAATAACACCTTTTCAACACACTGATTGATAAGATCACCCGATGTTCCATTTTGATGAAAGATGAATTAAAGCTATATTGATATGGTCTTCACCTGGGATCCGTCCATCTTATGGACTGACCCCAGGTATAAGCTTATATCAATAATAAGATCTATATGGTCTTCACCTATAGGACCATCCATCTTATGGACTAGGCCCTAGGTCTTAAAGATATCTGTAAGATATGATCTTCACTATAGGACCCACATCCTTTTTTTGGGGTGGGCCCTAGGAACTTAATCATATCTCTTACAAGATGTTGATGTTGTCTTTGCCCTTTGAATCCATGTAAACTGTATGGATAAGACTCCTTGTACTCAAACATTCTCTTTTTCTTGTGAAAGAACATCTGGAAGGCTGTGCTCTCTGTTACTGTAAAACAACACATAAACCAGGCAGTGTCATATCAACTTTGGGCCAGAATTTTGGAAGGACACAGCTTTGCCAAGCACTAGTTCGAACCTTGACTCTGCTATGTATTGAATTTTATGTAAAATAATGCTTTCTGAAGCTTTCCTAAATTATTAACATTGGTTAAAGAGGCACCTATTTGTGAAAAATGCAGCCTCCTCCTGCCCATGTTCTTACTACCATCTCTGAAGGTGCGTTTCGACCATCAAGGTAGAAATAAGCTTTTACCAATTTTAACAATAAGTTAGACAAAAGTAACAGAAATAAATAACATGAAGAGAAATAGCTGAAGTTCTACAAAATATACATTACGGTTTATCATTGGCATTCTAGATAATAATAACACCTTTCAGCACACTGATTGATAGGAATCACCCGATGTTCATTTTTGTTGAAATGAATTAGCTTCTATTGATATGAATATACCTACTGAGATCCGTCCATCTTATGGACTGGAGCTAGGTATAAGCTGCCTCCAATAGTAAGATCTACATGGTCTTCACCTCATCTGGACATCCATCTTATGGAATGGCCTAGGTCTTAAAGATAACTATATAGAAGTATGATCTTCACCTACAGGACCCATCCTTTTTTGGAATTAGGCCTAAGACATAATCATATCTCTTTTAGATGTTGATATTTGTCTTTTGCCTTTTGGATCCATGCTAACATGGATAAGGCTCCATATCAGCACTTTTCTTTTTCTTGTGAAAAGGACATACTGGAGGCACATACTCTCTGTTACAGCAAAACAGCACATAAACCTGGGGCACAGTATCATATCAGCACAGGCAGATTTTGGAAAAACACAGCTTTGCAAAGCCCTAGTTCGAACCTGACATTGCTATGTAATTCAACTTTTTTAAATAATGCTTTCTGACTTTCCCTAGTGTACTTACCAGGTGAAGTTCGGGCACCATAATTTAGTAAAAATCACAGCCTTCTCCTGCCCTGCTCATATACCATCTCCAATGAAGGTCGTTTTCCTGCATCTAAGGTGATAGCTTTATAATTGCTGTTCAGACAAGTAACAGAAAGAAAATAACATAGTAGAAGAAATAACACAAAGTCCTACAAAATATACATTACTGGACTTTATCATTGTATTCTAGATAATAATAACTTACATTTTCAACACACTGATTGATAAGGATACTTGATGTTTCATTTTTGTTGAAGATGAATTAGCTTCTCTTGATATGGTCTTCTTTCCTATAGGATCCGTCCATCTTGGACTGGGCTGAGTACTTAAACATGGCTCCCAATAATAAGATCTGCTTATGGTCTTCACCAATAGGACCCATCCATCTTATGGACTAGGCCCTAGGTCTTAAAATATATAACAAGATATGATCTTCACCTATAGGACCCACATCCAGCACACTGGAATTGGGCCCTAGGAACTTAATCACATATCTCTTCCAAGATGTTGATGTTGTCTTTTTTGCCTTTTGGATCATGCTTCTTACATGGATACAGACTCCTTGTACTCAAGCACCTCTCTTTCTTGTGAAAAAGAACATCTGGAGAGACATACTCTCTGTTGCAATAAAAACAACACACATAAACCAGAGCACGGTATCATATCAGCTTTGGGCAGATTTTGGGAAGGACATAGCTTTGCCAAAGCGTAGTTCAGACCTTGACTCACTATGTATTAGTTATGTAAAAATGCTGCTACTGAAGCTTTCCTAAATTAATCTTTCACATTGGTTAAGAGGCACCTATTTAATGAAAATACAGCCTCCTCCATAACCCACTCAGCTGCCCTTACCATCTCCAATGAAGGTCGTTTCGACCATCCTTAGTGAAATAAGCTTTTACTGTTGCTATTGTTTAGACAAGTAACGGAAAGAAAATTGGCGAAGAGAAATAGCACAAAGCCTACAAAGCTGCATTGCTGGAGACTTTATCATTGGCATTCTAGATAATAATAACTTACAGCCAACACACTGATTGATAGGAGATGCGATGTTCCATTTTTGATGAAGATGAATTAGCTTCTATTGATATGGTCTTCACCTATAGATCCGTATCTTATGGATAGACTGAAGTATAAACATATCAATATTAAGATCTGCTTATAGTCTTCACCTATAGGACTTATCCATCTTATAAGACTAGGCCCTAAGAGTCTTAAAAATATCTGCATAACCAGATATGATCTTCACCTAGTTCCCATCCTTTTTTTTGGGAGTGGGCCCTAGGAACTTATCATATCTCTTACAAGATGTTGATGTTGTCTTTGCCTTTTTGGATCCATGCTTCTTGTATGGATAAGACTCCTTATAAACACTTCTCTTTTCTTGTGAAAAAGAACATCTGGAGAAAAGCTGCTATTACAATAAAAACAACACATAAACCAAGAGCACAGTATCATATCAACTTTGGGCAGGTTGAAGGACACAGCTTGCCCAGCGCTAGTTCGAACCTTGACTCTGTAGCAGATTTTATGTAAAAATAATGCTTTCGACTTTCCTAGGTATTAACATTGGTTAAAGGCACCCTATTTAATGAAAAATGCAGCCTCCTCCATAACCCTTAGCTGCCTACCATCTCCAATGAAGAGTGCGTTTCGACCATCAAGGAGTAGAAATAAGGCTTTTACCTGTTGCTAATAAGTTAGACAAAGTAACAGAAATAAATAACATGAAGAAATAGCACAAGTTCTACTAAAATATACATTGGGACTTTATCATTGGCATTCTAGATAATAATATTACCACATGCCTACAGCACCTTTGATTGATAGGAATCACCCGATGTTCCATTTTTGTTGAGAGAAGATGAATTGGCTTCTATTGATATGGTCTTCACCTATAGAGATCCGTCCATCTTGTGGACTGGGCCCCAGGTATAAACATATCAATAACAAGATCTGCATGAATTAGCTACACCTATAGGACCCATCCATCTTATGGACTGGGCCCCTGGGTCTTAAAGATAACATAACAAGATATAGTCTTCACCTGCAGGACCCATCCTTTTTTGGGTGGGCCCTAGGAACATAATCATATCTCTTTAAGATGTTGATGTTGTCTTTGCCTTTTGGATCCCGTCCAGCACCAGCCCATGGATAAGAGGCTCAAATGTGCTCAACCGCACTATTTGTGGCCAGAAGAAAGAAAAGAACATCTGGAGGCACATACTCTGTTACAATAAAAACAACATAAACCTAGAGCACAGAAATCATCATATCAACTTTAGGCAGATTTTGGAAGAACACAGGCTTGCAAAGCCCTAGTTCGAACCACAACTTATTTCTTCATCATATTCAACTTTTAATATTCTGCTTTCTGAAGCTTTCCCAGGTATTAACACATTGGTTAAGGGCGCCTGTTTAATGAAAAAATGCAGCCTTCTCCATAACCCCTTAACTTGCCATCTCAATGAAGGTCGTTTTCCACCATCAAAGGTGAAATAAGCTTTTACCAATTGCTAATAATTTAGACAAAGTAACAGAAAGAAATAATAACATGGAAAGAAATAGCACAAAATTCCTACAAAATATACATTTACTGGATTTATCATTAGCATTCTAGATAATAATAACTTGCCTTTTCAACCTTGCTGATTGATGAGATCACCAGATATTTCCTTTTGTTGAATGAATTGAAAGCTGCTCTTGTGTAGTCTTCACTAGGATCCGTCTTATGGACTGGGCTAGGTATAAACATATGTAAGATCTGCTTATAGTCTTCTGTAATTGATCCATCTTATGGACTAGGCCTAGGTGTAAGATATCCTCAGCAAGATGAAGTCTTCACCTATAGGACCATCCTTTTTTGGAATTGGGCCCTAGGAGCTTAATCATATCTCTTACAAGATATTGATGTTGTCTTTACCTTTGGATCAACATATATGGATGGGCTCCTTGTACTCAAGCACCTCTCTTTTCTTGTGAAGAACATCTGGAGAGACATATCTGTTGTAAACCTTACATAAACCAAGAGCACAGTATCATATCAACTTTGGGCAAATTTTGGAAGGACACAGCTTGCCGTAGTAGTTCCCGAGCCTTGACTCTATATGTATTGAATTTTATGTAAATACTGCCTTTTCTGAAGCTTTCCCTAAATTATTATTGTTAGTTCAGACACCTATTTAATGAAAAATGCAGCCTCCTCCATAACCATATGCCCTTACCATCTCCAATGAAGGTGCGTTTTCGACCATGGTAGAAATAGCTTTTACCAGGTATAATAAAATTTAGACAAAGTAACGAAATAAGTAGCATGAAGAAATAATACAAGCTCACACAAAATATACATTACTTTGGACTTTATGTTGCGTCTGATAATAATAACTTACCTTTTCAACACACTGATTGATTAGGAATCACCTGATGTTCCATTTTGTTGAGATGAATTAACTACTATTGATATGGTCTTCACCTGAGATCCGTCCATCTTATGGACTGGGCCCCAGGTACTTAAACATATCAATAATAGGATCTTCTTATAATTCTTCACCTATAGGACTTATCCAAATGTATGGACTAGGCCTGGAGTCTTAAAGATATAAATAACAAGATATGATCTTCAACTATAGGACCCATCCTTTTGGAATTGGGCCCTGAGACTTAATCATATCTCTCTGCAAGATGTTGATGTTGTCATTTGCCTTTTGAGATCCATTGACTGCTTGTGGATAAGACTCCTTAATACTCAAGCACCTCCTCTTTCTTGTGAAAGAACATCTGGAGAAACATACTCTCTGTTTACAATAAAAACAACACATAAACCAAGAGCACAGTGTCATCATGGCTTTTGGGCATTATTAATTTGAAGAGGCCACAGCTTTGCACTTAAAGCACCTTTCAGTTCGAGCCTATGACTCTGCTATGTATTGAATTTTATGTCACAAATACTCTTTGCAGCCTTTCCCAAGTCGATCAACCACATTGGTTGAGGGCACCTGACTGAAAATGCAGCCTCCTCCGCAACCCACTCAAGCTGCCTCTACCATCTCCAGTGAAGGTGCGTTTCGAGCCATCATAGTATGAAATAAGCTTTTACCAATTCTGCTAATCAGTTGAACAACAGAACAAGCCATGTTAACATGAAGAGAAATAGCTTCAAAGCCCTACAAATGCTCATTACCTGGACTTTATCATTGGCATTCTAGATCAATAATAGCTTACCTTTCATACACTGATGATCGATGGAATCACCCCGATGTTCCATTTTTTTGTTGAAGGTGAAGTAGCTTCTATGTGACCAGATGGTCTGCCATCAGGATCGAATCAAATCTTGTAGTGGTACTGGGCCCAGTGCCTAACATGTCAATAATAGAGATCTTCTTATGCGTCATCAGCCTGCATAAGGCCCGTCAAATCTTATGGACTAGGCCAATTTGGGTCGTAGAGATAACTGGATATGCAGATAATATCTTCACCTCTGGGGCCCATCCGTCATTTTTGGGGTGGGCCTCAGGGACTTAATCATATCTCTTACAAGATGTTGATGTTATCGTTTGCCTTTTGGATCCATTGCTTCTTATGGATAGACTCCTTGTACTAACACTTCTCTTTTCTTGTAGGAAAGAACATCTGGAGAGACATACTCTCTATTACAATAAAAATAACTCACATAAACCAAAACACAGTATCATATCCAGCTTTTGAGGCCCAGAAATTTGGAAGGACACAGCTTTGCCAAAGCACTAGTTCGAACATGACTCTGCTAGTATTGAATTTTATGTGAAATAATGCTTTCTGCAAGCTTTCCTAAATTATTAACACATTGGTTAAAGGGCACCTATTTAATAGATGAAAGCGCCTCCTGGCACCTTAGCTGCCTGTCTCAGTGAAGGTGCGTTTTCGACCATCCAGGGCAAATAACACCATTTGCAATTTGCTAGGTGAGTTAGACACAATAGCAAGAGGAACCAACGTAACATGAAGCAGCTAAAAGCTTCTAGCTGCCCGATTACTGGTACACCTCATTGGCTTTGCGTCAGCATGCTCAGCCTGCGGACCTCCGGCTGTTTATATTTGAAACTCCTGTGCCCTGCTAACCAGGCTGTTCATGCTGGGAGGACCAGCTGGAGAACACAGTGCCTGATGTAATAACACCTTTTTCAGCACATGACTGACCAGGAATCACCCGATGTTCCGGCTTTAGTTGAGATGAAAGAGGCCAGCTTCATTGTTGGTCTTCACCTATAGGATCCAGATCCCATCTTGTGATTGGGACTGGGCCCAGGTATAAGCTATATCGAATAGACAGATCAGAACCGCATCCGTGGACTAGGTCACCCTATAGGACCATCCTCTAACGGGTGTGAGCCCTAGGAGACAGGCACTGAATCGCACTTACTAAGGATCGTATGCTGCTGCAGATCGTTGCCTTCTGGATCCATGCACTTCACCCATGAATGCTCGACTCCTTGTACTCAAAACACCTCCTCCTTTTCTTGTGAAAGAACATCTGGGACATATACTCTCTCTTTGTCAGCACAACGACATAACTCCAAGAGCATTATGTGTCAACTATCGGCGCGAATCTTGGAAGGACACAAAACTTGCCAAAGCACTACGTTTGGCGAGCGCTTGACTCTGCTATGTATTGAATTTACATGTAAATACTGCTTTTACGAAACTTTCCCTAAGTTAATAACAGGTGGTTAGCAGGGCGCCTATTTAATGAAAATACTGGCCTCCTCCATAACCCCTCTGGCTGCCCCCTTACCATCTCCAATGAAGGTGCGTTTTGTTAATATGGTGAGAAATAACTCTCAATTAATTGAACAAAGTAACAGAAAAGAATTAACTTGAAGAATAGCACAAGCCCTACAAAATATACATTGCTGGACTTTGTATTTGGCATTCTGATAATAATAACTTACTTTCATACTGATTGATAGGAATCACCGATGTTCCATTTTGATGAAGATGAATTAGCTTCTATTATTATGGTCTTCACCTATGGGATCCAGTCCATCTTATGGACTGGAGCTGATATAGAAGCTTATATCAATAATAAGATCTTCTTATGGTCTTCACCCATGGACCATCCATCTTATGGACTAGGCCTAGGTCTTAAAGATATCTATAACAATTATGATCTTCACCTATGGTTATCCTTTTGGAATTGGGCCTAGAACTTAATCATATCTCTCTACAAGATGTTGATGTTGTCATTTGCCTTTTGGATCCATCTAACTGTTGTGGATAAGACTCCTAGTACTCAAGCACTTCCTCTTTCTTGTGAAAGAACATCTGGAGAAACATACTCTCTGTTTGCAATGAAAACAACACATAAACCAAGGCACAGTGTCATATCAGCTTTGGGCATTATTAATTTGGAGAGGCCACAGCTTTGCACTTAAAGCACCTGATTCGAGCTCAGTATGACTCTGCTATGTATTGAATTTTTGTCACAAATAATGCTTTCTGAGCCTTTCCCTAAGTCAATCAACCACATTGGTTGAAGGGCACCTGTTTAATGAAAAATGCAGCACTCCTCCATAACCCACTCGAGCTGTCGCCACCATCTCAGTGAAGGTGCGTTTTCGAGCCATCCAAGGTGAAATAAGCTTTTACCAATTCTGCTAATCAGTTAGACAAAGTAACAAGCCATAAGTAACATGAGAGAAATCGCTACAAGCTCTACAAAATACTACATTACCTGGACTTTATCATTGGCATTCTAGATCAATAACTTACCTTTCAGCACGCACAGATGATATGGAATCACCCGATGTTCCATTTTGTTGAAACGGATAAGCATTCTATGTGACCGTGGTCTTCTGCCTGTCAGGATCAGATCAAATCTTGTGGTTTTACTGGGCCCCAGTACTTAAACATGTCAATAATAGAGATACTTGCATCATCAGTCTGCACCTATAGGCCCGTCAAATCATATGGACTAGGCCAATTTGGGTCGTAGAGATAACTATAACAGGATATGAGACTTCACCTACTGGGGCCCATCGTCAGCACTGCAGGTGGGCCCTAGGGACATATCATCATCTAAGCTGCTGGGTCAGTGTATATTGTCTTTGCCTTTTTGGATCCATTGCTTCTTATGAGATAAGATCCTTGTACTCAAGCACTTTTCTTTTCTTGTGAAAAAAGAACTGTCTGAGAGACATACTTTCTGTTACCAATAAAAACAACCCATAAACCTAGAGACACAGTATCATATCAACTTTGGGCTGAAATTTTGGAAGAACACTGACTTGCCAGAAGCACTAGTTTCAGACACTGTGACATCTGCTATGTATTCAGACTTTTATCATAAAACTCAATGCTTTCTGAAGCTTTCCAAGTATTAACAGTTGGTTAAGGGCACCTATTAATGAAAAATGCACATTCCTCCATAACCCCTTCAGCTGCCCGCTACCATCTCAATGAAGGTGCGTTTTCCACCGTCAAGGTAGAGAATGAGCTTTTGCATTCTGCTAATAGTTTAGACAAAGTAACAGAAAGAAATAACATGAAGAAATAGCACAAAGTCCTACAAAATATACATTACTGGACTTTATCATTAGCATTCTAGATAATAATAACTTACCTTTTCAACACACTGATTGATAGGAATCACCCGATGTTCCATTTTTGTTGAAGATGAATTAGCTTCTCTGTGATATGGTCTTCACCTATAGGATCCGTCCATCTTATGGCTGGGCTCAGAGTACTTAAACATATCCAATAATAAGATCTGCATATGGTCTTCACCTATAGGACCCATCCATCTTATGGATCTAGGCCCTAGGTCTTAAAGATATCTATAACAGATATGATCTTCACATATAGGATCCATCCTTTTTTTTGGGTGGGCCTAGGAACTTAATCATATCTCTTACAAGATGTTGATATTGTCTTTGCCTTTTGGATCCATGCTTCTTATGGATAAGACTCCATGTACTCAAGCACCTCTCTTTTCTTGTGAAAAGAACATCTGGAGAGACATACTCTCTGTTACAATAAAACAACACATAAACCAAGAGCACAGTATCATATCAACTTTGGGCAAATTTTGGAAGGACACAGCTTTGCCAAAGCACTAGTTCAGACCTTGAGCTCTGCTATGTATTGAATTTTATGTAAATATACTGCTTTTTCGAAGCTTTCCTAAATTATTAACACATTGGTTAAAGGGCACCTATTTAATGAAAAATGCAGCCTCCTCCATAACCCCTTAGCTGCCTGCCATCTCTCAATGAAGGTGCGTTTTCGACCATCCAAGGTAAAAATAAGCTTTTACCAGTTGCTAATAATTTAGACAAAGTAACGAAATAAATAACATGAAGAAATAGCACAAAGCCCTACAAAATATACATTACTGGACTTTATCATTGGCATTCCTAGATAATAATAACTTACCTTTTCAACACTGATTGATAGGAATCACCCGATGTCTCCATTTTTGTTGAAGATGAATTAGCTTCTATTGATGTGGTCTTCACCACAGGATCCGTCCATCTTATGGACTGGGCCCCAGGTATAAACATATCAATAGCATAAGATCTGCTTATGGTCTTCACCTATGGGACCCATCCATCTTATGGACTAGGCCCTAGGTCTTAAAAGATATATATAACAAGATATGATCTTCAACTACTAGGACCCATCCTTTTTGGAATTGGGCCCTAAGACTGAAATCATATCTCTTACAAGATGTTGATGTTGTCTTTGCCTTTTTGGATCCATGCTTCTTATGGATAGGATCTCCTTGTACTCAAGCACCTCTCTTTTTCTTGTGAAAGAACATCTGGAGAGACATACTCTCTGTTACAAGCTAAAAACAACACATAAACCAAGAGCACAGTATCATATCAACTTTGGGCCTTGGAAATTTTGGAAGGACACAGCTTTGCCAAAGCACTGGATTCCGAACCTTGACTCTGCTATGTATTGAATTTTATGTAAAATAATGCTTTTACGAAGCTCCCTAAATTATGAACTTACATTGGTTAAAGGGCACCTGTTCGATGAAAAATGCAGCCTCCTCCATAACCTTACTGCCCTTACCATCTCCAATGAAGGTGCGTTTCGACCGTCAAGGTAGAAATAAGCTTTTACCAGTCTGCTAATAAGTTAGACAAAGTAGCGAGAAATAAATAACATGAAGAAATAGCACAAAGCTCTACATAAATATAACACATTCTGGACTTTATCGTTGCTGGCATTACTGAGTAATAATAATAACTTACCTTTTCAACACACTGGTTGATGGAATCACCCGATGTTCCATTTTTGTT
>CM065597.1:102324533-102540870 GCA_033119425.1 Bufotes viridis | reverse complement strand
TGCGATAAATCAGATATGACCAAAAACACACACCCATAATCTAGGGCATGAAACTTGTTCCTCTTTCGGATGTTTCCCACATCCGGCCCAGCCATGTCCTAAACAATAACGTCATATCTAGAGGTAATTTATTCAGACAGAAATATACAACGGGTATGGTTATGCTTCATAATCCTTATAAAAAACAAGTAAATGTGATCCTCTCATTCAGACCAAGGGGGGCCTGTGATTTAAAACGATGGATCCACTTACACTCCTTCTGGAGTATTTTTTGATCCCAGTTCCCTCCTCTCGTGGGGGGTGGTACAATCTCCAGAATAGTAAACTTCAGGGCCCTTGGGTCACCACCATGTTTGTCTTTTACATGAAGTGCAATAGGGGTTTCTTTTTTCTTGATGGTATCTTTAATGTGTTCTAAGAATCTCCTCCGTGCCTCCCTTGTGGTCTTTCCTACATAGTCAAGGGGGCATGTGCATTGGCACACATAGATTGCCCCCCTGCTTCTACAGTTGTGAAAATCACGAATATCAAACTTCTGACCAGTCACTGAGCAGGTTATCATCTTCGTGGTTCTAACATATTCGCATGCTTTACATCCCCCACACTTGTACATGCCTATAGGTTTACTATCCAGCCAGGTATTCTTCGCTGGAGGGGGGCGTAATGGCTATGTACCAGCCTGTCCCTAAGACTCCTGCCACGTCTGTATGTTATACTGGGGTGTGGGGGTAGTATGTTTCCCAAATCAGGGTCCATCAATAAGATTGGCCAGTATTGTCTTAGAATATCCACTTTCTCAGTATTGGCTGAATCATATGTAGATACTATCCGGGCTAACTGCCCGCTATTGGACTCCTGGATTCGTGGTGTCAGTAGGTGGTCATGGTTTTTTTGCGAGGCATTTTTAAATGCCTCATTAAGTACACCCTGCGGGTAACCCCTGTCTGAGAATCTCTTCTGGAGATCCTTTGCTTCCCTAAAAAATGACTCCCTGGTTGTGCAGTTCCTTCGTACCCGCAAGTATTTTCCCCTAGGGATACCTCGTCGCAAGGGCCCTGGATGGTGGCTCTCCCAGTGCAGAAGAGAATTCGTTGCAGTCACTTTTCTATGTATATCCGCAACCAATTTGTCCTCTTGCTTCGTCACTCTCACGTCTAAAAATGCCAGTAAGACCGGGTCTATCTCAAAGGTGAACCTAAGGCCTATTTCATTATTGTTAAGTTCATTGACAAAGCATCGGAATTCCTCTGGCACACCTTTCCAGACCACGAACACATCATCTATATAGCGTGTCCAAAAGATGATCTTATTCGACCACCAGACACACTGATCCTCCCACCAGCCCAGGAAGAGATTGGCATAGGTGGGGGCACAGGGGCTCCCCATAGCTGTCCCCCTGAGCTGGTGGTAGAACCGGGTGTTGAAGAGAAAAAAATTGTGTGTCAAAGTGAATTCCATTCAGGACGAATTGGTTGTGTGAGTTAAACTGAACTCCCCTCGTTCATAAATAGTAGTCGATCGCTTGAAGTCCCTTCTCATGGGGAATGGAACTATATAGGGACTCCACGTCCACACTGGCCAGATGACAGCACGGATCCACTGTAATGGAATCTATCTTATTGAGGAAGTCCATCGTGTCCCTTGTGTACAACATCCATTCAGTCCAGTACAAATCTCCTCTTGACCCAGTGAACCTCTGTCAGACATGATTTCTAAGGAGTGATCAATCCCTGAGAAAGGTCTTTTAAAACAGGGTCGACCTAAAAGGTGATATAGCGTTCACATGGACACCAGTGTTACCAACCAATGTTTCATGTTGGGGCCCCCATGGTTCAGTGATCAGTGCATCAGTGTGCTATACCCCACCATTGCCAATGAGGACCCGCTGGTAGCTTTCACTAAGAACATTGCTCTCAGAGCCAGCAGCCATTAGATCCCCCTCAAACCAACGGTGGCGGTTTTCACGTAAGGGAGACTTTACACAGGGAGGCATATACAAAATAAACCTACATAACACTACTGAGCTAAAGAGAAAGTCCACTATAGTCATCCTATGCTAATAAAAATTTCCACGACAACATGAGCGACTACATGCTGCACTGCCTGCGCAACGACCGCCGAGTTGCCCACATTCTAACCAGTGCTGATTACTGAGTGGCCACCCTGCTGGATCCCAGCTACAAGGACAACGTGCCATCCTTAATTCCGTCACTGAAGCGTGATCATAAGATGGACAAGTACAAGCGCACGCATTCCAACCTGACAGTGGGGGCTCAGTGGAAGCACGGGAACGGAAAGGAATGGAGGGTGGTTTAGGGATTTGGAACTACTGCAAATAGAAAAAAAAAAAAATCAGAGCGGCAATTCCAGATGTTCTTCTTTTCTTCTTTCAGCAGCAAAAGGTCAAATCGCTGTGGTGGTGCACCACAAGTCCCAGCAAGCCAACAAGCAGCACAGAGAAGGACAGAACGCATAGCTGCCTGCAGACAGGTTCAGACTTTTCCTGTGCTGCTATAGCACTGACATTGGCTGGAGCGTTGTTCCAGTCAATCGCAGCGCAGGCAGGGGACGCCAAACACTGGTGTCCCCTGCCTGACCTCGGGGGAGACAGGTGCTGACTACTTCAGCACCAGTCACCCCTGCAGCTCCATGAATGGTTAAAAAACCCCAGTCACCGAGCGATTTCGTTCAGGGACCGGGAGTACAAAGGATTTCTGACCCACTTTCCAGCGCCGTACATGTACAGCGCTGTTATCCAACGGGTTAACATAACAATAACAAAGGTAATAATCAAAAAGACCAGAGGAACCCCAAATGTCATAGTAAATCTGTGAAGAGATCTGGGCCAAAAAGTTCATTCATTGGTATGAGACTGGCATTCCTTAAAAAGTATATAAAAAAAACATACATACAACACCATCAAACTACAGAGAGTAGACAAAAGAACCAAATTAAGGTTATATATAAAGGGTACAAAACTGTTGTACTCGAGGGTAAAGCATACCTTTTGGGATCCACATTGTCTTCTTTGGCGCCAAAGTACGTTTCCAGTTATCCCTTCTTATTGAGAAATAGACCTGATCTATTCCTCTCACCTGCATTGAAAAATAGCCTATTAGTGGGCTGGTTATCTCGGAGAAAATGATAATGCATAATATAGTTAAAGGTGGAAAATATGCCGCAGGAAATGGTTGTGATAAGATGGTGGTCTTCTCAAAGAGGTGGTCTTTTGGAGAGGTTTCACTGTATTCAGTATGGCATACATATTCAACAATTACATTGCAATGTCCATAAATAGTTTTCTGAAAGGGTGATAGTCTTTCTGAGCACTATCGTCTATCTATTGAGCTGGCATCCCATTCCCTCCGCTGTTCTACTCCTCCTTGTGGGCACAGGTGCCACACTGCTTACCCTACCAGCTCCCCCAGTCAGCACTCGCCCTCCTCTTGTGTCTTCTTCAGGCTGCAGCCTGCATTCTATGTGTAGGTCTCTTGGCCCGTCCCATAAGATGTGCGTGTGCCCATTCCTGGCCTATTAAAGAGCCAGCGCATGCACATCCAAATCCTTCCCCAGCCCATGGCTGGCCACTCCAAGTTATAAAACACACCTTCCCTCAGTGAAGGGGAGGGGGCTGCCTGGGCATTAAGCTCCTAGTCTCTATTTAACCAGTGAATGTGAGTTTTCTCTCTGACTGCTTGTGTACTTCTGCCTGACAACCTACTCTGATTCTACACTGCCTGCCCTGGCCTTAGCTTGTTTCCTACATTGCTTTATTGCCACCTGCCCTAACCTTGTTTCTCAAATGCATTTGAACTCTGCTGTGACCAAGGCCTTTCCCTTGATTATGAATATTGCCTGACCGCTATGTGCGTCACACTGGTGTCTCAAATCCCTGTGGATCTGCCTCCAACTACACCTGGGCTATCTCAAGAGGTAGCGTCCTGGAGGCTCCCCTGCAACGAAGACCAGATCCCTGTATAGGGGTTTAAAAGGTGAACACCAGGGGACTCATAATGCCCTTGTAGTTAGCCCAAAACCAGATTGGTAAATTGGTACAGTGGGTCTACACCCTCTGTCTGTTACTAATACACTTTACACCTCTTACAAGTTTACACCTAAAGTTACTCTAACCAGTTTTAAGACAGAGATTCATATATTGCAATATGTCAATTCATATTGTGAAATTACTGATATCTGAAGTTATACACATTATTTCTAACTAATATACAATTGCAGTGGATTCTTAGTGAGAAATATTATATTTGTCTGTGATACTTGTCTATGATACTTAACCATTCTTTTTTATTTAACATACTAGTTTACTAGGTAATCTTTTTTAAAAGATAAATTACACTTACAGTATATTACAAATGCACTCTGAATATTAAATAGTAATGCACAGTAATACATGAGAGTGCCACTTGAGTGTCATTTGTACAGTAATCAAAACTGAGCCAGCTCCTGACACAGGAAACTAAAAAGAGGAACTGGGAGTATTATGAAAAAAAAAAAAAACGGAAGAATAAAAAGCTTCTCAAACTAAAGCATGTTTTCCTTCATCTACTTCATTAGAACTGTTTGTTCTACATTAACACAGCCAAGCTTGTCTGTAGGGGTGCTCTTCAAGATCCCAAGTAACACTGTAAGTATGTTTAGTGTTATTGATTTATCGTGTTGCTGATTTTCTGTTAATTCTTTATTTCATAATATGTGTTTAAGATATATTAAAAAGAAAGGTAAACATATAGATAAAATACCAGTTGTTTGGTGAGAGCATTTGAAATGAGACATGCATACTGTAATTAATTACAATTTACATAAACATTTGTTGAGATTTATTATCAAAATGTGTCAGAACTTGCATGCATACTGTGCACCACATTTTTTAAATGTTTCATTTTTTAAACCACTTTTCTTGACTTGTCCAACAAGATGGTGCTTAGTGGAAAAGGGTGGGTGGCTACAGATTTAGGCCCCTTTCACACGAGCGAGTTTTCCGCGCGGGTGCAATGCGTTACGTGAACGCATAGCATCCGCACTGAATCCTAACCCATTCATTTCAATGGGTCTGTGTACATGAGCGTTTTTTTTCACGCATCACTTGTGCGTTGCGTGAAAATCGCAGCATGTTCTATATTTTGCGTTTTTCACGCATCCCTAGCCCCATAGGCCCCTTTCACACGGGCGAGTTTTCCGCGCGGGTGCAATGCGTGATGTGAACGCATTGCACCCGCACTGAATCCTGACCCATTCATTTCAATGGGTCTGTGTACATGAGCGTTTTTTTTCACGCATCACTTGTGCGTTGCGTGAAAATCGCAGCATGTTCTATATTCTGCGTTTTTCACGCAGCCCTAGCCCCATAGAAGTGAATGGGGCTGCGTGAAAAACGCATTGCATCCGCAAGCAAGTGCGGGTGCGTTGCGTTTTTCACTGATGGTTGCTAGGAGATGTTGTTTGTAAACCTTCAGTTTTTTATCACGCGCGTGAAAAACGCATCAAAACGCATTGCACCCGCGCGGAAAAAACTGAACAACTGAACGCAATCGCAGGCAAAACTGAATGGCTTTGCCTGTGAAATCGCACAGTTTTCACTGAACGCATCCGCAACGCATCCGGACCTAATCCGGACACGCTCGTGTGAAAGAGGCCATAGAAGTGAATGGGGCTGCGTGAAAAACGCATTGCATCCGCAAGCAAGTGCGGGTGCGTTGCGTTTTTCACTGATGGTTGCTAGGAGATGTTGTTTGTAAACCTTCAGTTTTTTATCACGCGCGTGAAAAACGCATCAAAACGCATTGCACCCGCCGGAAAAAACTGAACAACCGAACGCAATTGCAGGCAAAACTGAGTGGCTTTGCCTGTGAAATCGACAGTTTTCACTGAACGCATCCGCAACGCATCCGGACCTAATCCGGACACGCTCGTGTGAAAGGGGCCTTACAAAATGATGGCACAATGGAAGTTAGGCTGGGTTCACACGAGCGTGTCCGGATTAGGTCCGATGCGTTATGGATGCGTTCAGTGAAAACTGTGCGATTTCACAGGCAAAGCCATTCAGTTTTGCCTGCGACTGCGTTCAGTTGTTCAGTTTTTCCGCGCGGTGCAATGCGCTTTGATGCGTTTTCACGCGGCGATAAAAAACTGAAGGTTTACAAACAACATCTCCTAGCAACCATCAGTGAAACGCAACGCACCCGCACTTGCTTGCGGATGCAATGCGTTTTTAACGCAGCCCCATTCACTTCTATGGGGCTGCGGATGCGTGAAAAACGCAGAATATAGAGCATGCTGCGATTTACACGCGTTGCAGAAGTGATGCGTGAAAAAAAACGCTCATGTACACAGCCCCATAGAAATGAATGGGTCAGGATTCAGTGCGGGTGCAATGCGTTCACATCACGCATTGCACCCGCGCGGAAATCACGCTCGTGTGAATGCAGCCTTAATATGTGGTATAAACTTAAATTAGTCTAAATATGCACTAAATTTAGCATCCAGCATGAGCCACTATTAATCTGGCACATTTTTAGACTGTCTAGTCTAAAAGCCCCTTTACACAAGTCAATTGTGCAGGCAATTTTTGGGACAAACTGTCGTTCCTGATAATTGCCTGCTAGTAAGAGGAGATCAAAGCTGCATTTAAATTCAGTAATCATCTCCTCTGCATGGGGATGAGTGAACACTATGATAATTGCTTGTTCCCATACAGACTCATTGTTTCCGGGCGGGGGATCAGTGTTCACACAGAACGATCTGCTACTCAGAACTGATGTTTTAGGCCAGGTTCACACAACGACATTTGTCGCGCGACAATGGGAGTCTATGGTGTCGCATTGCGACATGCGACCTGCTGCGACTGCGACGCGACAGTCGCAAAAAATCCATTCAAGATGGGTTTTTCTGCGACTGTCGCGTCGCAGTTGCAGCATGTCGCATGTCGCAGTGCGACACCATAGACTCCCATTATAAAAATTGCCGCGCGTCAAATGTTGCAGTGAAGTTGTGCCCTATTTGTCGCGCTACTTATTGTCGCGCGACAAATGTCTTCGTGTGAACGTAGCCTTAGTGTCCACCTTAACTATGCCTTCAACAGATGAACGAGTGTTTGCATTACACTATCTAAAAGCAAATCTGGCCCATTATTTACATTTGGATTTCGGACATTGAGAGTGACCCTTCCTCCTTTATCTTGCTTGTAAGCATTTTATTATGTAATAATATTGATGACTATTTCACAAATTATGCAAAAAACATTGTACTGAACAGTTTATGGACAACGTGCATAATAACAACCACATCATTGTGATTTGTGAAGTGGGTGACTACTGAATAAAGCATACAGTGTCTTGCAAAAGTATGCACCCCCTTGACTTTTTTCGTGTTTTGGTGCCTCACAACCTTGAATTAACCTGGATTGTTTGAGGGTTTGCATCATTTAATTTACAGAACATGCCCACAACTTTGAAGATGTTATTTTTTTTTTTTTTATTGTGAAGCAAACAACAAATAGGACAAAATAACAGAAAAAAAGTCAATGTGCATAACTATTCAACCCCCTAAAGTCAATACTTTGTAGAACCACCTTTTTCAGCAATCACAGCTCCAAGTCGCTTTGGATAAGTCTCTAAGAGCTTGCCACATCTTACCACTGGGATTTATGCCCATTCCTCCTTGCAAAACTGCTCCAGCTCATTCAAGTTGGATGGTTTGCGCTTGTGAACAGCAATCTTTAACCCTAAGTTCACACTTGCGCGTATTACAGCGCGTTCGAACGCACTGTAAAACGCTCAACACACGCAAACTAATGCTTCCCTATGGGCATGGTTCTCACCTGAGCGTTTTACAGTGCGTACGAACGCGCTGTAAAACGCCATACGCATAAACAAGTACTTGAGCTTTTTTTGGAGCGTTTGTCGCGCGTTTTGTGATTGACACCACAGTAGTCAATCACAAGAACGCGCGTACGAACGCACGTTTCCTATTTGCAAAAACGCTCTGAAATACGCGCAACAAAAACGCGCGTAAGACGCACGTTTCGAGAACACTCAGGTCTGAACCCGGGGTAAGTCTGACCACAGATTTTCTATTGGATTGAGATCTGGGCTTTGACTAGGCCATTCCAACATATTTACATGTTTCCCCTTAACCCCTTAAGGACACAGCCATATTTTACATTAAGGACCAGGCCATTTTTTGCAAATCAGACCAGTGTCATTTTTGCCAATAACTGTTGTGAAACACCCAAAGGGTTAACAAAGTTTGTAAATCAGTTTTGAATACCTTGAGGGGTGTAGTTTCTTAGATGGAGTAACTTTTTGGGAGTTTCTACTCTAGGGGTACATCAGGGGGGCTTCAAATGGGACATAGTGTCAAAAAAACAGTCCAGCAAAATTCGCCTTCCAAAAACCATATGGCGTTCCCTTCCTTCTGTGCCCTGCCATTTGGCCATACAGCAGTTTACAACCACATATGGGGTGTTTCTGCAAACTACAGAATCAGGGCAATAAATATTGAGTTTTGCTTGGCTGTTAACCCTTGCATTGTTACTGGAAAAATTGATCAAAAAAGAAAAAAATGTTATTTACATCGTTGTTACGGACGCGACAATACCAAATATGACTACTTTTTGGGAATTTTTGTTTCAGTTTTTCATAATAAACCATTTTTGAAAAAAATGATTTTTTAGTGCCTCCACATTCTGAAAGCCATATTTATTTTTTAATTTTTGGGCGACAGTCTTATGTAGGGGCTCATTTTTTGCGGAATGAGATGGCGGTTTGATTGGCACTATATTGCGGTGCATATGACATTTTGTTCGCTTGCTATTACACTTTTTGTGATGTAAGGTGACAAAAATAGCTTTTGACACCGTATTTATATTTTTTTTTTTGCTGTGTTCACCTGAGGGGTTAGTTCATGTGTTATTTCTATAGATTAGGTTGTAACGGACGCAGCGATACCTAATATGTATACTTTTTATTTACTTTTTTAAGTTTTACACAATAATATCATTTTTGAAACAAAAAAAAATCATGTTTTAATGTTTTCATAGTCTGAGAGCCATATTTTTTTAATTTTTTGGCTATTGTCCTATTTAGGGTATCATTTTTTGCGGGATGAGATGACAGTTTGATTGGCACTATTTTGGGGTGCATATACATTTTTGATCGCTTGCTATTACACTTTTAGTGATGTGAAGTGACAAAAATGTTTTTTTTTTAATATTGTTTTTATTAAAATATTTTACGGTATTTACCTGAGGGGTTAGATCATGGAATATTTTTATAGAGCAGGTTTTTACGCACGTGGCGATACATAATATGTATACTTTATTTATTTATTTTACTTTAACAAAATAACAGCATTTTAGAAAAACAAATCATGTTTTAATGTCTCTATAGTCTGAGAGCCATATTTTGTTGGGCGATTGTGCTATGTAGGGGCTCATTTTGTGTGGGATGAGATGGTGGTTTGATTGGTACTATTTTGGGAGCTATATGCCTTTTTGATCGCTTGGTATTACATTTTTTGGCTTTTTACTTTAGACTTAGGGCTCATGCCCACGGCCGCGTGCCTGCCGGCCTGGCCCGTGCTGCGGACCGAAAAATTGCGGTCCTCAATGCACGGGCACGACCATGGGCCAGCCACATGCAGGTCACGAACCCATTCACTTGAATGGGGTCCGCGATCCGCATCGATTGTCCGCACCGCAAAAAAGTAGTGCATTCATTTTTGTAGAACGGAAGCACGGAATGGAACACCACGGAAGCACTCTGTAGCGCTTCCGTTCCGTGGTTCCGTTCTGCACCGCATCTCCGGATTTGCGTGAATGATTTCAGCAGGTACCTTGTTCTGATCACTGCCAGCTGAGCAGCGGTGATCGGAAGTAGTCAGGAAGGTACCGGTACGTCCTGTGTCCTTAAGTACCAGGGCGTACCGGTACGTCCTGTGTCCTTAAGAGGTTAAACCACTCAAGTGTTGCTTTAGCAGTGTGTTTGGGGTTATTGTCCTGCTGGAAGGTGAACCTCTGTCCTATCCTCAAATCACGCACAGAGCGGTCAAGGTTTTGCTCAAGAATATCCCTGTTTTTAGCACGATACATCTTTCCCTCAACTCCGACCAGTTTTCCAGTCCCGGCTGCTGAAAAACATCCCCACAGCATGATGCTGCCACCACCATGTTTCACTGTGGGGATGGTGTTCTTTGGGTGATGTGTTAGGTTTGTGCCAGACATAGCCTTTTCTTTGATGGCCAAAAAGTTCACTTTTAGCCTCATCAGACCAGAGCACCTTCCTCCATACATTTTGGGAGTCTCCCACATGCCTTTTCGCAAACTCATAACGTGCTTTTTTGTTTTTTGCTGAAAGTAATGGCTTTCTTCTGGCCACTCTGCCATAAAGCCCAACTCTATGGAGCGTACGGCTTATTGTCATGCTATGTACAGATACTCCAGTCTCTGCTGTGGAACTCTGCAACTCCTCCAGGGTTACCTTTTGGTTATGATAGATTTGATGGTGCTCCTGGGGATCATCAAAGATTTGGATATTTTTTATAACCTAACCCTGACTTATACTTCTCAACAACATTGTCCCTTACTTGTTTGGAGAGTTCCTTGGTCTTCATGGCAGTGTTTGGTTAGTGATGCCTCTTGCTTAGGTGTTGCAGCCTCTGGGGCCTTTCAAAAAAGGTGACACTTAGATTGCACACAGGTGGACATAATTTCACTAATTATGTGACTTCTGAAGGTAATTGGTTGCACAAGAGCTTTTTATGGGCTTCCAAACAAAGGGGGTGAATACATATGCACATGCCAATTTTTATTTTTCTATTTCTAAACAATAGTTTTATTTATATATTTTTCTCATTTCAGTTCACCAACTTAGACAATTGTTTTCTGATTCAGCATATACAATTCAGATGAACAAAACATTGAACTTAAGGCTGTAATGTAACAAAACACGAAAAAAGTCAAGGGGGTGAATACTTTTGCAAGGCACTGTATAGTTACAGCACCTGCCTTAATTCTATATGGCACCCCCCTGTGTTATGTGTGTAGGAGACCTTTCTGCAGCAGGTGCATGGATGTCTGCAATCTCTATTTACATAAATGAGACTATCAGAAAGCTTTTGCAACAAAAGAATATGAAGAATACGCTCTAAGGGCTCATGCAAATGGGGGATGTTCATGTCCAGGTGCTGTCCCAGTCTAGACCATACAGCATTGTGACTGAACACAGAGAAATTATAATTAACTAGTAAAAATGCTGTTGTGTAAAAAAAATGCTGTTGTGTAAAAAAATACTATGTGCTCCAGAAAGCTCTGGGCTCTAATATGCCATCATGCTGCCACCGGGATGCCAGCACTCTATCCTTTTGGTATGCCATGACTGTCCCATGTATACTAAAAATGTCACCTAGAGTAGGTATACCACCACTGTCCCCTGTGTGTCATCACTGTGCGCCCTGCATTTCCATTGCACACAAAATACAATATTTTCCAGAACACTCTTGTTTGATTTTCCATAAAACATTAAAGAGGCTCTGTCACCCAGATCAAGTCTACCTTACCAGGCATATAGCCTGGTAGGGCCTACAATGCAGACAAAAAACATACCTTTATTTCTCATGTCGGCAGTCTGGTTAGGCAGATAAAACAACTTTTTAAAATATGCTAATGAGGAATTCGAGCACTCGGAGGAGAGTTTATGCCTTCCGAGTACTGCTTCTACGATGATCCAGTTCATTGCTAATATTGGCCTTCTGCATCTAATCACGCCCCCATATCTTTTGATTGAGATCCCACTGTCTAGGGTCTAGCACTGTCAATCAAAAGACATGGGGGTGTGATTAGGTGCAGAAGGCCAAGCATTAGCAATGAAGGGGGCGCTGCAGAAGCAGTGCTCGGAAGGCATAAGTCCGCCTCCGAGTGCTCGAATTTCTCATTAGAAATGAGAAATAAAGGTAGGTTTTTTTGTCTCCATAGTCGGCATATGGCCTGGTAGGGTAGACTTGATCTGGGTGAAAGAACCTCTTTAAAATAGAAAATGTTGAAGTATTTTCAGGATTATAATCCTCTCAGGGCAGGAGATGTGAACCCCATTCCTTGTGTTGCTTTATAGTTTTTGTGAAATTTTTTATGGCTTTATATATTTTTTGCTCCTCTCTTATGTATTATACTTACTCTATCCTATGCCTCTTCTTGTAACATAGTAACATAGTATATACAGCTGAAAAAAGACATTCTTCCATCCAGTTCAGCCGGTTATCCTGCAAAGGTGATCCAGAGGAAGGAATTAAAGAACCTCAGGAGCCAGAAGCCCATTTTCCTAATTTTAGGGGAAAGAATTCCTTCTTGACTCCAATCAGGCAGAATAACTCCCTGGATCCCGGACCTTTCTCTAGAAATCTAGTAACTATAACTATTAAATTCCAGAAATACATCCAGACCCCTCTTGAACTCTTTTAGTGCGTTCACCATCCCCATCTGTTCTAGCAGAGAGTTCTACAGTCTCACTGTTCTGACAGTAAAGAATCTTCTGTGTTGATGTATAAAAACTTTTTTTTTCCTAGTAGTAGTGGATGTCTCCTAGTCATAACCTGGATATAAAATAAACCATGGGAGAGATCTCCCGTAGTGACTCACGCTGCCTGCGTCCGTCCTCCCGGCTTGCCTCCTCCCTCCTCTCTGCCACCGATTGTATGTAGAATAATACAACTAAGGTTTACTAAGGCTTTTAACTTTATAATACCAATGCCTTCAAATATTGCAAGCTTATATACAGTGAGCGGGGCCTGTGTAGTAGGAAACAGTCACTGCACGGGCCCCGCTGTCATGCCGGCCCGCCACAGCCCCTCCTTCCTCTTAGCTGATACACCCGCCGCGCGGCATCGCAGTGGGTGTATCATTATAACTACAGCAAAAATGCAACTTTCGCCCCATAAGACGCACTATTATTTTCCCCCACCTTTGGGGGGAAAAAGTGTGTCTTATAGGGCGAAAAATACGGTACTTTAGTTGCCCTCCTCTGTACCCTTTGTAGCTCTGCTATGTCTTTCTTGTGCACAGGAGCCCAGAATTGTACACAATATTTTAAGTGTGGTCTGACTAGTCATTTCTAAAGTGGCAGGACTATGTTCTCATCACGTGCAACTATGCTTCTTTTTATGGACCCCATAATCTTACTGGCCTTGGCAGCAGCTGCCTGACACTGGTAGCTACAGTTAACGGGGTTCTCCGGGAATTTAGAAAATTAAAATACTTAAATATGACTTTATTGTAAATATATTCCCATATACCTTTCATTAATTATAATGGCTCATTTTGTTTAGGGAGCAATCATTAGGAGAAACAAAATGGCCGCCGTCCTATTAAAGGGGTTCTGTACTTTGTTTAAACTGATGACCTATCCTCTGGATAGATCATCAGCATCTGATCGGCGAGGGTCCGACACCCGGGACCCCCGCCGATCAGCTGTTTGAGAAGGCAGCGGCGCTCCTGCAGCGCCGCGGCCTTCTCACTGTTTACCGCCCGCCCAGTGACGTCACGACTAGTATCAACTGGCCTGGGCGCGGCTAAGCTCTGTCGAGATTAGCCGCGCCCATTCCAGTTGATACTAGTCGTGAGGTTACTGGGCCGGAGGTAAAGAGTTAGAAGGCCGCGGCGCTGCAGGAACGCCACTGCCTTCTCAAACAGCTAATCGGCAGGGGTCCCGGGTGTCGGACCCTCCTCGATCAGATGCTGATGATCTATCTAGAGGATAGATCATCAGTTTAAACAAAGTGCAGAACCCCTTTAATACACACAAAAGCTGTCTTAATCATGCAGGAGGACAAGTTAATTCCAAGCACTGAGGTAAAGAGCTGCCTCATCATCCTCTCCTACTTGTCAGGGGTTATGATCCTGAATACAGATTATAAGAACTTTAACTGAATCTCTGTGGGAATGGAGTTCATGAGGAGACATGAAGTACAGAGAAGACGGACAGGACAGACTGTAGAATTAGAGAATGCATACAAGTGCTGCTGCACATTATCCACATCACCCCCACCCCCCTCTCTGTACTTCATGCCTCCTCATGAACTCCATTTCTACAGAGATTTAGCTGAAGAGCATATTAAACTGTATTCAGGACCATAGAAGAAGATGAGGCAGCCGTTTGGCTCAATGATCTGAAGTAGCATGTCCTCCTATATGATTAGAACAGGTTTTCTGTGTACTAATAAGACGGCGGCCATTTTATTTCTCCTGCTGATTGCTCCCTGGACAAAAGTATTTTCATTTTCCTAATTCCAGGAGAACCCCTTTAAGTTTGCTGTCCCCTAAAATTCCGAAGTCCTTTTCCATGTCAGTGTTACCCAGTGTTTTACCATTTAGTAAGTATGGGTGACTTGCATAATTCCTTCCCAGAAAAAAAGGGGGTCAGTCAGCACATCCCTGTATGCTGGTGCACGTAACCATGGCAAAATATACATACAAACACAAAAATGCAACAGCACTCTGCCCTGCCTCTATGCTAGAAGTTATCAGAGGCGTCAGTGTACATTTTGATCAAAAAGTAACAAGCCACTCGCCGCGCCAAGGCCGCCTCTATAAGTGGTCCTAACGCTAAATCCTACCTGTTATGGGCCATGACAGCCACATAAAATCTAGGGAGTGCAGGCCCATGCTGGATCCACCCTGCTTATTAACCCATTTTTGGTGCCAAAGCAGCCTCCATTAAACCCAGGGATGAAGGTACCAACATGCATGCTGAGCCCACTATGTACTCCTCCTGGAGCCAAATGGCTACTAGTAGGTACTATGAGTGCAACTTCAGTTTTATACTTACTCTGATTAAAACCAGCCTCTAGGGCAGACAAACTAGTCAGGTGTGCACGACTGAATGGAGGATGCCACACCTCCAGTATGAGCTACACAGAAAAAAAGGGGGTCAGTCAGCACGTCCCTGTATGCAGGTGTATGCAGGTGCACGTACCCATGGCAAAATATACATACAAACACAGAAATGCAACAGTACTCTGCAACCAGCACTCTGCCCTGCCTCTATGCTAGAAGTTAACAGAGGCGTCAGTGTACATTTTGATCAAAAAGTAATAAGACACTTGCCGCGCCAAGGCCGCCTCTATGAGTGGTGCTAACGCTAAATCCTACCTGTTATGGGCCATGACAGCCACATAAAATCCAGGGAGTGCAGGCCCAGCATGCATGCTGGATTCACCCTGCTTATACCCTGTAGCATATACTGGAGGTGTGGCGTCCTCCATTCAGTCGTGGACACCTGACTAGTTTGTCTGCCCTAGAGGCTGGTTTTAATCAGAGTAAGTATAAAACTGAACTTGCACTCATAGTACCAGTAGTAGCCATTTGGCTCCAGGAGGAGTACATAGTGGGCTCAGCATGCATGTTGGTACCTGCATCCCTGGATTTAATAGAGGCTGTTATGGCACAAAAAATGAGTTAATAAGCAGGGTGGATCCAGCATGCATGCTGGGCCTGCACTCCCTGAATTTTATGTGGCTGTGATGGCCCATAACAGGTAGGATTTAGCGTTAGGACCACTCATAGAGGCGGCCTTGTCGCGGCGAGTGGCTTATTACTTTTTGATCAAAATGTACACTGACGCCTCTGTTAACTTCTAGCATAGAGGCAGGGCAGAGTGCTGGTTGCAGAGTGCTGTTGCATTTCTGTGTTTGTTTGCATCATTCCTTCCCATGAGCATAACCCTACATTTATCAGTGCTAAACCTCATCTGCCACTTCTCTGCCAAAGCCTCCAATCTATCCAGATCCATCTGTAGCAGTATACTGTCCTCTTTTGTGTTACTTTACACAGTTTAGTGTTTTTATGCAGAAATTCTTGCAGAAATTGTTCACAGAAGCCCAAAACTGTGCACAATACTCCATGTGTGGTCCGACTAGTGATTTGTAAAGTGGCAGGACCATGTTCTCATCACGGGCATCTATGCCTCTTTTGATGCAACCCATTTCCTCAAGGTGGTGCGCAAGGACACACAAATTAAGAGGAGGAGATATCAGTTTTCTCGCAACACTCCATTGAGGGTAAATTACTCCCTCTAAACTCACACATTAGACCATGAAAGAAGTCTAGACTGCTTGTGACTTTACCAATTGGTCCTTCCTGTGCAGCAACAATGCATCACAATATAATACCTAGGCTTTCTAGCTAACAAAAGAAAAATTATAGGACCATTAGTTCTTTTGAGTCCTCAGAAGTAGTCCATTTGAGTAATGAAACAAAGATGCTAACTGTCTGGCTAACAGCATAAAGTCCAAAGTCCATACCAAAAGTGCATAAAAACATACTGTGGTACCTGTAAAGAAATACACACAATAGGTATAAAATCCTTAAACGTTGCTGAACCTGTAAAAAAACGGTTAGTGCAAAAATATACGAAAGTAGAAATCACAAAGTGCTCAGGTACACGTTTGAGTCTATTCTTTGGGTGCTTGGCTTGTAACATTGAAAAACAGGAACATAAAATGTATAAAGTTATTTGTAATTCAAATGAGGTGGTACTGTCACTTTTATAATCCACATGAGGAAAAAGGAATTTTGCGCACAATCGTATGCAACTTGGATTCTTTCTGTAGCTGGGGGGAGTCCTTATTAAACATGACCATCAGGGTGAGGACAATAAAGGGAAACCTGTAGTAGAAAAACATTAAAAAATACTGCAAACAGGTCCTCACCCTTCAGGCGCAGTCCACACCGTGGTTCGCAGTAATCCAATGGATGGGGCTCTCACAGCACCGATGCACTCACCGGAAGGGCTGGAAGTCTCTGCCTCGGTTGCTGCTACTGAAACTCCCTATAACGGGCAGGCTGCTGACCTTTAGTGGTCTGTTGGGATCTCCGCAAGGACAGTTCAGAGTCTCCGGGGGTAGAGGTAGTATCCGGGACTTGTGCAGGAGGATCAGCTGCCTGACTTGTAGGCGTAGTAATCCCAGGAACTGGCATCAAGACTCGAATTTGAGGCTGGAGAAACCACTGAAGGGGGTCAAGCATGGGGGTCAACTCTGTTGGAGTCTCACATACTGAAGATAATGTATGGTTATGGCCAAAAGGTGAGAAAGGCGCTCATAGGGTGAGACTGTTTAAAAAACCTCTATCTCCAAAAACAGGTGGAGTTCGTATACTCACTTGTGCCGTTTGCACCAGAGTTGGGTGCAACTGTGTCGGAGGGAGGTTGTGGGGAATATACAGGTGGCGGGTTGGTGCTGCCAGATACGTCCAAATGTCCTTGGGGCGATGGCCGATTCGCCACTTGGGAGACTGGTAAAACTGGCAGTTGAGCATGTCACTGTATAGTGACCTTGTCAGTGGACGATCACAAGGTGCATAACCACAACCCGGTACAGGATGCAACAAGGTTTATTAGAGAGACAACGCATTTCGGGGTCTTAACGACCCCTTTATCAAGTCTGAGGCGTCCCAATCAAGGTGTGGGGGGACATCCGCTGCCTGGCTCCTTATGTAAGCTGTTGGTGCCTTTGTGCAGAGATGGTGTCTCTATCAGCTGGCTGGAGCGGTATTGCTCTGGTGCTGCACGTGGTGATGAAGGCGCGCAGGCATCAGCGTTGTCTCTCTAATAAACCTTGTTGCATTCTGTACCGGGTTGTGGTTATGCGCCTTGTGATTGTCCACTGACAAGATCACTATACAGTGACAAGCTCAACTACCAGTTTTACTGAAGATAATGGCAGTTCGGGTGACTTATCCATTTCCCTTAATTGCTCCTGAACAGGTTCCTGCAGGCATTTCTTGAGCCTGTTGTGGTGTACTCGCTGAGTACCTTTATCTTCTCTCCGGATCTCATAAACTTCCAATGAGAGGACAGCCATGACTGTGTATGGTTCGCGTTCCCAGCCACTATCCAGCTTGCTCACTGGGTGATTGTTTCTGAGCCAGACCTTGTCTCCTGGTTGTAAGGGCTTAGTATGTGCATGTAGATCAAAGTCCTGTTTTTGTTTTTGCTGGGCTTTCTCTATTTCTCTGGCATCCTGTAAGCGTTTCTGATGCTCTTTGACACACTCAGATTGAGGAAGGAGTAGTTCAGAGTCCGGCACGGGGATGTCAAGGGCAAGGTCTTCAGGTAAACGGCCCTGTCTTCCAAACATGAGGTATTATGGGGTGTACCCGGTGGAGCAGTGAGTTGTATTGTTGTACAGATACACTAATTCAGGCAGAAGCAAAGGTCACTTGGCTCTCTTGTGAGGGGGTACGGCCTTGAGCATATCACAGTGGTACAGGGCACAACGTTCATAGAACAACTGAGACTCGAATGCAGATCCTTGGTCAGTAAGGATCTTGTCAGGACAGCCATATGGCTTTCCCACAGAGAAGCTGGGGTAGTTTTGGCTGTTAAGTCCTTCACAGGTAAAGCCACAATGAACTTGGTGTAATGGTCTATGATTGTCATAGCATAGGTGTATCCAGATCTGCTGAGTTCCAGTTTCACGTGGTCGATGGCCACAATTTCAAGAGGACTTTTACTCGCTATTGGACGAAGTGGGGCTCGCTGATCATGTCTTTCTCTTCTGGCCACAGCATAGGTGGGACACTCTTGACACCAGGCTTCGATATCACTTCTCATGCAAGTCCAGTAGAAACGCCGCCTGATGGTGGCTTCCATCTTTTGGGTTCCAAAGTGACCAGACCTGTTATGGTATTTGTCCACAGGACAAATTTTTAAAAAAAGTACATTTCTATATAAATTTTTCTATAAATTTATTGTTCTACATGTCTTTGATAAAAAAATAAATATCTCCCACGGACTCACTATGCTGGCAGGCTGCAGTATAACTGCCGAGCCGCGATCTGCTGTGAACGCGCGCGCTCACAGCAAATCTCGCCTCTCGCGAGATGACACGCCGCCGCGTCAAGGATGAACAAGCCTGCCGCCTGGACGCAGCCCTGCGTTAGGCGGTCTGCAGGAGGCTAGCAAGTTATCCATTTACAATTAGGGGTCTAAATCTTAGTTCATATTTACGGTTTTCTTTCTTTACTGTACATCCTTATTTAAACGTGCTCCATAGACAATGCTACTAAGTGTGTGTCTTGTGCAATGTATGCGTGCCTCGAAGAGCCATTTGAGGGTGAAATACTAAGCTTGAGCGAAGCTACTTCGGATGAAACATCCGAAGTCGATTTGCCAAAGACTTTGTTCTAATACTGTATGAAGCAAGAGCTCTGTACCGTATTGGAATGTATTGGCTCCGATGAGCCGAAGTTATTGCTTCAAGTCTCGTGAGACTTCAGCAATAACTTCATAAATTAATTTGTATTGTAAAAAACTATATACCAAACTCGGGTTCAGTTCCCAGGTCCACCGAACCCGAGTTTGGGAAATGATTTTTACAGTACAAATTAATTTATGAAGTTATTGCACGAAGTCTCGCGAGACTTCACGAAGCAATAACTTCGGCTCTTCGGAGCCAATATATTCTAATACTGTACGGAGCTCCTGCTTCATACAGTATTAGAACAAAGTTTTATGTGAATCGACTTCGGATGTTTCATCCGAAGTCGATTTGCTTATCTGTAGTAAATACATTTGCAGTGGATGCAAGCATATTGTATATTTGGAAGCCCAGATCTTGGATCCAGGGGCGTAGCTAAAGGTTCATGGGCCCTGGTGTAAGTTCAGCTTTGGCCCCTGCTTCCCTCAGTGCTTTGTGGCCAGGGGTAGGGAAGCACATATCCTTCCTGCTGCCTGAGGCAAAAATTTAAACTGCAACACCCCCAATGCCAAATTTTTGACCTAAACCTTTCCCTCCAGCCAGATGTATAACTTGAAGATTCTGGGTCCCAGTGAAAAATATATAACAGAGCCCTCCCAGCGTGCACTTTCTATAATACCGGTGTCTTCTTACACACCATAAGGGTCTTTGGGCCCTCTCAGGCTCCTGGGCCCGGTAGCGACTGCTACCTCTGCACCCCCTATAGCTACGCCCCTGCTTGGATCTAAATAGGCAGCCTGCAACACACAGGAGCATTACAAACCTGGAGAGAGGATTAGACCTTACTGTGCAGGCAGTGGTTGGGGTCAGTGAAATAGAGGTGGGTTGGAGAAGGGCAAGTTCAGAACTACAGGGTCAGTAGTTGGGTTAATGTAGGAAAAAGGGGTAGAAGGAAAAGTGCCAGGGAGGCCAGTCCTTAACTGGAACGCCCTAGTAAATATACCTGTTTGGTTGATATTAGAGACAAAAGCCGAGTTCCAGCAACACTGCAGCAGGGCGTTTCTCCTAGCAACCATGAGGATGACTGCTGTAGGAAGCATGGGGAGAGGAGTGCAGCAAAGGTCAGACAGATGTTGGTGGTTGGGGACTCTATTATTAGGTGGACAGACAGGATCATCTGCCGCCAAGACCTGGAATGGTGTTGTCTTCCAGGTGCTCGGGTTCGGCATATTGCGGATCGGATAGACAGATTGCTGGGTGGAGCTGGGGAAGACAGTCCCCGCTAGGGAAAGTGGTAAAAAATACTTTGAAACTTTTTTTGGGCTGAATAGAAGTTCAGGGAAAGATCATTAGAAGTGTAGGGAAAGGATAGGGAGGAATTATTCCATACTATAAAAAGGAAAACAGGGTTCAATAGGGGAGTGTACAGCCTGGGTAATAGGAGCATTTCTATTACACCTTGCTGCACTGACCGGGGATCCAAATTGCTGTTATACTGCTGCTTTTAGGTTTGCAATAGATGATACCTTGCTTGTTATTAGGGTGCAAGTGCTGTGTGATACAGCCATTAACTGTATTCCTAGTATTACTAGGAAATATTTGTACATCTTATTAGCCCTTAAAATTAATAAACGTAAACCTACCGACGTGGCAGGTTGTCCCTATGCGAATTGAAACTATGAGGTCTGGCTGGAGTGGCAGGCGGTGACAGAGGCCACACCTGGGTGGCAGATTAATCCTGAAAATTTGTGCTACGTGGCCTGTGGCGTAACAGGTGAGAAATTAACAAACATAAACCTACCGACGTGGCAGGTTGTTTCTATGCGAATTATGACTACGAGGCCTGGCTGGTGTGGCAGGTGGTGACAGAGGCCTGGCCTGGGGGACAGATTGATTCTGAAAATTGAGCTACGTGGCCTGTGACGTAACAGGGGAAATATTAATGGACGTAAACCAGGCCGACGTGGCAGGTTGGCCCTAAACGAATTAGACTGTATGGGTTGAGTGAAGTAGCAGATAGATAGAGAACACGTGACCTGGCCGACATGGCAGGCCGACTCTAGAGGAGCAGAATAGGATTGTTAGTGAGACAAGATACAGCAATGGTGCATGAACCTGTGAAGAGACAACGTGCTGAGTAGCAAAGGGAAACCGTACCTGTAACCTAAGCGAAGAGGTAAATGGGGAGGTTCGCTGAACCTGGCGTGGAGGACAGTGGGGATGTGAGGCTGGAAGCAACAGGCAATGTATGTCAAAAATAAATAGGTAGTGCAGGCGAAAACAGAAACTAATGCGTAGCAGGGCTCAGGAGGCAGCGGAGACGCGAGCCGTGGGACTCACCTTTCACCCCCCGCTAGGCAGGTGAAAGTTTTGAGGAAAAGGCAGGAAAAACTGTAATAACTATGATTTTAACTGTAATAACTAAATCCAGATGCAGATAGGAGAAGACAAATTTCATTTTGCTAAACGTAACCCTTCAACAAGACATACAAAGTGAAAAGTAAAACTTCCTTGTACATAGTATTATACACTCCTATTGTCTTACTGGCCTCAGCTGAAGTAAATCAAAGCAGATTGACTTGGCTAGCAAAGGCAAGGAGACCAATCTTAGTGAATAGGAACCAGAGGCATGAATACAAAACAAAAACACAAAACCAGCTAACCCAAGCACCACAGACCGCTCCTTTTTTTTTTTTTTGTAACAGAACCGCTCTCCAGTAAAATAACTATACTTTAACAGAACTCCTGATATCCCTCCATTATTCCTCCTGGAAATGCTAGTACCACATGGCAGCTGGGTGCCAGACATACAGATCCAAGGGAGCATGGCCAGTAGGGTAGGGAATTCTGGAGGCAGACACCCCGTGACCATGACACTAGAAACGGCGAACGAGACCAGGGTTGCGAACTAGCAGACAGACGGTAAGAGAAGCTCAAGGCGGGGAGGGAGATCGAGGATTGACCGTGTGCCTGAAGCTGCGGGATCCTTACCTGGCCTGCGAGCCCAGCCAGAAACAAAAAGAATATGTTCTAAAGCCTTTTTTCAGGTGTATTAGTGGGGGGAAAAAAGGGCTTATTAGTTTTTGTGCAGTGAATTGACAAAATTACAGCTTTTTTTGTGGTGTATTACTGGAAAAAAAAAAAGGCTTGTTAGCCGCTGTGCGGTGAAGTGACAAAATAACAGCCTATTTTTTGGGTGTATTCATTTCCTTTTTATTTATTTGATCTAACAGTATGTCAGACAGAGAAGTGACAGGTCCGGCACAGGGGAGGGGCAGAGTCCTAAATGTTTCCAGCACAGGTCGTAGCATAGTAAGGGAGCGTGGCAGCAGGGGTCACTTTGAGAGGCCTGAGCTCCCGGTGTCATCTAGCTGTCGTGTCTTGACCAGCAATTCAGCGGTTCTTCAATGGTTGACTCGGTCATCCACTTTGTCCCAAGTGACATCAGACACCCCCAGACAAGAGTCAGTGGGTTCGTCAGACACAACCCTTAGTTGGCATGGCCCGGGAGCAGGCCCTGTGCCCTCACCTGTCCTCAACCTGCCTCTGTCCTTTTCTGTTTCCTCAGCCAGACAAGTATTATATGCTGTGGGCACAGCTCCACTATACAGCGAGGACGAGCTACTAGAGGACAGTCAGCAACGACTGCCCAGCCAAGATCTGGCAAGTAGTGATGAGGAGAGTGCCGTGGGAGCTGGTGTTGCGAGCAGTCAGGCTGCTGGCTCAGAGACCATTGAGGAGGACATCAGTGAAGTACAGACAGTACTCGAAGATGATGTAGCCGATCGAAATTGGAAGCCAAGTGACGAAGTGGCTTCATCATCATCCGGAGAAGAGGGTGGTAGCTTGCACATGAGGCAGCGGCGGAGCCAGGGGATCATGGAGGCAGCAGCAGCAGAAGTCAGTCAGTGTGGAGTGTTGGGGGTAAAATCACCTACTCAGCTGTGTGGCAGTTTTTTGTTAAGCCACAAGAGGAGGTGAACATAGCAATATGCTGAATCTGTGGGCAGAAGGTGAAGTGTGGCCAGGGTGCCAATGTTGGCACCACGGCCCTGCGTCAACATATGCAGCGTCACCATAAAGTGGCCTGGGAGAACCGTGGCTCCGATGTCGTGGTCCAGCCTGCTGCAGCAACCACTACATCACCCATCAGGCAGTCAAGGCTCCACCACCTCAGCCAAAGGGAGCTGTCTGTTATTCCCATCATCTACCAGTCCTGATGCTCCTGCTCCTCGTCCTCCTACTCCTCTTCACTCATTTCATCAGCAGTCGATTACCGAAGCGATTTCCAAGAGTCAGCAATACGGGTGTGGTCAATCATCTTATGACGCAGAAGCTGAACGTGCTCCTGGCAAAGTTGCTGGTACTGCAGTCCCTCCCTTTCCAAGTGGTGGACTCTGCACCTTTCAGAGAAATTATGGCTTGTGCCGAGCCGAGGTGGAGAGTACCAAGCCATAATTTCTTTGCCAAAAAGCAGTACCAGCCCTGCACAAATAAGTAGAACAGAAGATGGGCCAGTCCTAGAGCCTTTTCGTGTCTGCCAAAGTGCATGGCAGTACCAACGTGTGGAGCTGTAACTACCGTCAGGGACAATACATGTCTTTTATGGCCCACTGGGTAAATGTGGTTCCTGCCCAGCCACACCAGCAACTTGGCCAGATGTTGCTGCTGCTGCTTCCATGTTCCCACACCGTTGGTGCTGCGACAATGTCCGCCTCTGCCTCCTCCTCCTCCTCCACCGTGTCCTCAGCCTCCACTGCAGGGACAATTCACACTGATCACACTGATGTCATGCTGTTCTACACCTCGTTTGCCTGGGTGAATGGAGTTACACAGGGGAGAAACTGCTCCGTGTTCTTCATCAAGAAATCGAATCCTGGCTTTGTCCGCAACAACTCAAAATTCGAACCATGGTGACCGACAACAGGAAAAACATGGTGTCGAAGCTGCGTCAAGGAGGGCTTAGCTATTCGCCCTGCATGGCGCATGTGTTCAATCTGGTTGTCAAGCGGTTCCTGAAGTCTTCCACCCATCTGCAAGACATCTTAAAAATGACCAGGAATCTTTGCATGCACTTCAGCCACTTGTACACCGCCAAACACACCCTCCTTGAGCTACAGTTGCAGAACAGCGTCCCCCAACATAAGCTGATATGCGACATTTCCACCCATTGGAATTCCACCCTCCATATGTTTGACCGACTATACAAACAGAGAAAGGCCATAAACAATTTCTTGATGGTCCAAGTGGACAGGAGTACTCCCCTATGTAACTTCGATGTCAGCCAGTGGCTGCTCATGCGTGAAACCTGCAGTTTGCTCAGGCCCTTTGAGGATGCCATGTTTTTTGTCAGTCGCCACGACTACGGAATGAACAACGTCATTCCACTGCTTCACATCCTGGAACAGATGCTGGTAAATCTGGCTGGTCAGGGGACTGGAGACGTGGCGCCTTTATCTCACGGCCACATGAGCCCTGTGGGGGCTGAACTGGAGAAGGAGGAGGACATTGGAACACAAGCAATGTGTAGCAAAATAGGTGGTTTTTCTACAGAGGTGCACTTGCACAAATGGCCCACTGCATGCTAACTTGCTTGGGTACTGACAGCCGAATTTTTACCATTCGGCAGAGGGATGACTTCTGGATCTCCACCTGGTTGGACCCTCGCTACCAGTCCAAAATGGGGGCCTTTTTTGCACCCCCTGAGAGGGAGGACAAACTGAACTACTATAGAGACATCCTTTCTAGTCAGTTGGCTGCTGCTTATCTGCGCCATCGTCCATCCTCTCACAGGTCTGACCGGGGGGGCCCTCTGTGCTCTCATTCCACTGCCATGGCTGCTGTGGCAGGGTGGAGGGGTAGGAGCAGTATTAGCTTAATCAGCAGCAGCTTGAATCTAGAGTCAATGATGAGCAGCTTTCTTAACCCGCCTAGTGAAGAAACTACTCACCAGCAGCAGCAGCTATACCTGGAGCAGAACCTGAACCAACAGGTGGTGGCATACTTGGACAGCACCCTGCCACCCCACATTGAAGATCCGCTGGACTACTCGGCAGCCAAACTGGATTTATGGCTGCAACTGGCCGAATTTGCCCTGGAAAAGCTGTCCTGCCCGGCCAGTAGTGTGGCATCAGAGTGGGTGTTTAGTGCAGTGGGACCATAGTTACCCCAAGGAGAACTTGCCTGTCCACCCAAAATGTGGAGACTGACCTTTGTCTAGATGAATCAGGCCTGGATCAGTCAGGATTTCCAACCACCGATGCCTGATGCATCAGATTAGATCATCCATGCTGCCTTGCCCAAGACTTCACAAAAGAGTCCGGTTTCTTCTGGCTACCTGCCTCAACTACTATTCTGATGCTGTCATCCACCTGATACCACACATCTGATGCCAAGTGCTACTTCTTACACCCACCATCATCAGCAGATACTGTTATTGCCACCCACCTCCCCACTCTGTCACCGAGTCACTCTGTGGTCTCCTGATGCTGCTGACACCTCACCACTCAGGTCTCCTCATGCTACTGTTGCCACCTCCACACTGTCATTGTGCCACTCTGTGGTCTCCTCATGCTGCTGCCATCTCCACACTTTATCTCCTTGCCACTCTGTGGTCTCCACATGCTGCTACCAACTCACAACTCTGTTTCTGTGCCACTCTGTGGTCTCCTCATGCTGCTACTGCCACCTCCGCACTCTGTTATTGTGCCACTTTGTGGCCTCCTCATGCTGCCACCACCTCTATACTATGTCATTGTTCCACTCTGTGGTCTCCTCATGCTGCTGCCACTTCTCCACTCTGTGGTCTCCTCATGCTGCTGTCAAATCACCACTCTGTGGTCTCCTCATGCTGCTGCTACCTCAACATTATGTCACTGGGCCACTCTGTGGTCTCCTCATGCTGCTGCTAACACGCAACTCTGTCTCTGGGCCACTCTGTGGTCTCCTCATGCTTCTGCCACTTCACCACTCTGTGGTCTCCTCATGCTGCTGCCACTTCACCACTCTGTGGTCTCCTCATGCTTGTGACGAGTCACCACTCTGTGGCCTCCTCATGCTGCTACCAACTCACAACTCTGGCTCTGGGCCACTCTGTGGTCTCCTCATGCTGCTACTGCCACCTCCACACTCTGTCATTGTGCCACTTCGTGGCCTCCTCATGCTGTTGCCACCTCCATACTATGTCATTGTTCCACTCTGTGGTCTCCTCATGCTGCTGCCACTTTTCTACTTTGTGGTCTCCTCATGCTGCTGTCAAATCACCACTCTCTGGTCTCCTCATGCTGCTGCTACCTCAACACTATGTCACTGGGCCACCCTGTGGCCTCCTCATGCTGCTGCTGACTCACAACTCAGTCTCTGGGCCACTGTATGGTCTCCTTATGCTGCTGCCACTTTACCACTCTGTGGTCTCCTCATGCTGCTGCCACTTCACCACTCTGTGGTCTCCTCATGCTGCTGCCACTTCACCACTCTGTGGTCTCCTCATGCTGCTACCAACTCACAACTCTCTCTGGGCCACTCTGTGGTCTCATGCTGCTGCTGCCACCTCCACACTCTGTCATTGTGTCACTCTGTGGTCTCCTCATGCTGCTGCTGCCTTCTCCAAACTCTGTCATTGTGCCACTCTGTGGCTTCCTCATGCTGATGCCACCTCCACACTATGTCACCTTGCCAGTATGTGTCCTCCTCATTATGCTGCTGCCACCTCCACACTGCTACTTCACCACTATCTGGTCTCCTTATGTTGCTGCCAAATCACCACTCTGTGGTCTCCTCATGCTGCTGCCACTTCACCACTCTGTGGTATCCTCATGCTGCTGCACATCCCCACTCTGTGGTCTCCTCATGCTGCTGCAACATCACTACTCTGTGGTCTCCTCATGCTGCTGCCACCTAACCACTATGTCATTGTGCCACTCTTAGATTGTGGGTGGACATTTCCACGGTTATCAGACCAGTCATTCACAAGTGGCTTAGAGGGTGTGTTCCTGCTGCACTGCATACCTGACTGGGAAATATATTCTGTAAATTTGGCCTTGTTTAGGTTGTTGGGTGATCTAACATAGTAACAAAGTAACATAGTATATAAGACTGAAAGAAGACATTTGTCCATCCAGTTTGGCCTGTTTCCTACAAGTTGATCCAGAGGAAGGCAAAAAACCCCTGTGAGGCAGAAGCCAATTTTCCCCACTTAAGGGGAAAAAAATTCCTTCCCGACTCCAATCAGGCAATCAGAATAACTCCCTGGATCAACGACCCCTCTCTAGTAGCTGTAGCCTGTAATATTATTACACTCCAGAAATAAATCCAGTCCCCTCTTGAATTCCTTTATTGTACTCACCATCACCACCTCCTCAGGCAGAGAGTTCCATAGTCTCACTGCTCTTACAGGGAAGAATCCTTTTCTATGTTTGTGTACAAACCTTCTTTCCTCCAGACGCAGAGGATGTCCCCTCGTCACAGTCACAGTCCTGGGGATAAATAGATGATGGGAGAGATCTCTGTACTGACCCCTGATATATTTATACATAGTTATTAGATCTCCCCTCAGTCGTCTTTTTTCTAAAGTGAATAACCCTAATTTTGATAACCTTTCAGTGTACTGTAGATCCCTCATTCCAGTTATTACTTTAGTTGCCCTCCTCTGAACCCTCTCCAGCTCTGCTATGTCTGTCTTGTTCACAGGAGCCCAGAACTGTACACTGTACTACATGTGTGGTCTGACTAGTGATTTGTAAAGTGGTAGGACTATGTTCTCAGCACGGGCGTCTATGCTCCTTTTGATGCAACCCATTATCTTATTGGCCTTGGCAGTAGCTGCCTGACACTGGTTTTTGCAGCTTAATTTGCTGTTTATTAAAATTCCTAGATCCTTTTCCATGTCAGTGTTACCGAGTGTTTTACCATTTAATATGTACGGGTGACTTGCATTATTCCTTCCCATGTGCATAACTTTACATTTGTCAGTGTTAAACCTCATCTGCCATTTTTCTGCCCAAGCCTCCAATCTATCCAGATCCCTCTGTAGCAGAAAACTGTCCTCTTCAGTGTTAATTACTTTACACAGTTTAGTGTCAACTGCAAAAATAGATATTTTACTGTGCAAGCCTTCTACAAGATCACTAATAAATATATTGAAGAGAATAGGGCCCAATACTGACCCCTGAGGTACCCCACTAGTTACAGTGACCCAATCTGAGTATCTACCGTTAATAACCACCCCTTTTTTATTTCAAACTACCCCTGCACTGCATACCTGACTGGGAAATATATTCTGTAAATTCGGCAGCGTTTAGATTGTTGGGTGTTGTAGTTATATGCTGTAAAATCTCCATGATGTCTCCATAATAAATCTGCAGCGTGGGGGCCCCGTGTGGCGAATAGATGCCGGATGATGGGGACACTACATGTTTGCCCTTTACGCCTTGGAGGTGCTGGCCTGCCATGCAGCCAGTGTATTGTCTGAACGTGTGTTTAGCATGGCAGGGGGCGTTATTACAGACAAGCGCAGCCATCTGTCCACAGCCAATATGGACAAGCTCACGTTCATTAACCGATACAGGACCGCCTAACGCAGGGATGCGTCCTGCCGGCGGCCCTGTAGCTCTGTTCCGACGCATCGGCGCGTCATCTCGCGAGAGGCGAGATTTCCTGTGAACGCGCGCGCGTGCGCGCGCGCGTTCACAGGGAAGCGCGGCACAGCAGTTCGGCTACAGCCTGCCAGCGATGATCCATCGCTGGCAGGCTGTAGATGCGAATAAAATCGCATCAAACTGCTATATCAGACGCTGTTTTATGAACAGCGTCTGATATAGCTGCTACCTGGTCCTCTGGTGGTCCCATTTACTGGGATCGACCACCAGAGGACCAGGTAACTACAGTAAAGTTGCACCAAACACTACACTAACCCCCCACCCCCTCACCTATTAACCCCTTGATCACCCCATCTAGACCCCCTGATCACCCCCCTGTCATTGATCACACCCCTTGTAAGGCTCCATTCAGACGTCCATATGTGTTTTGCGGATCCGTGGATTCACGGATCCGTGGATTCACCGATCCGCGGATCCGATCCGCAGATCCTCAAAACACGGACACCGGCAATGTGCTTTCTGCATTTTGCAGATCCGCACATTGCCAGAACTATATAGAAAATGCTTTTTCTTGTACGCAATTGCGGACAAGAAAAGGACATGTTCTATATTTTTGCAGAACGGAAGTGCAGACCCGGAAGCGCGGATCCGTAATTCCGGATCCGAGCGGGACAAAGTCTGTCCCCATAGAAATGAATGGGTCCGCAATTCCGTTCCGCAAACAGAATTGCGGACGTGTGAATGGGGCATAAGGGTCCCCTATCACCACCAGTTAGTTAGCGCCCAGCCCACTGCACCGCAGTCACTGATTTTGGCAGAGATTTTTTCATCCACATTGACCGATGCGAATGAAAAAATCTGTGCCGTTCATTTTTTTTTCAGCGCAGAGGCTGAACGGAAAAAATCTCATTACCCGTATGCTCAATATACGGAGAATCGCAGAAACTCCTAATGCTGGCCATACGTGTAATGATTACGGAGACCCCTAAAATGCCAGGGCAGTACAAAAACCCCACATGTGACCCCATTTTAGAAAGAAGACACCCCAAGGTATTCCGTGAGGGGTATGGTGAGTTCATGCAAAATTTTATTTTTGTCACAAGTTAGTGGAATATGAGACTGTAAAAAAAAAAAAAAAAAATACAATTTCCGCTAACTTGTGCCAAATTTTTTTCCGGTGAACTCGCCATACCCTCACGGAATACCTTGGGGTGTCTTCTTCCACAATGGGGTCACATGTGAGGTATTATACTGCCCTGGCAATTTAGGAGTCCTAAAGCGTGAGAATCCAAATGCGTAAAATGGCCTGTGAAATCCTAAAGGTACTCATTGGTTTTAGGGCCCTTTCGCATCTTGGCTGCAAAAAGTGTCACACATGTGGTATCGCTGTACTCAGGAGAAGTAGGGCAATGTGGTTTGGGGTGTATTTTTACATATACCCATGCTGGGTGTGAGAAATATCACTGTAAACGACAACTTTTAAAAATTTTATTCAAAGTTGTCAATTTACAGAGATATTTCTCTCACCCAGCATGGGTATATGTAAAATACACCCCAAAACACATTGCCCTACTTCTCCTGAGTACGGCGATACCACATGAGTGACACTTTTGCAGCCAAGATGCGCAAAGGGCCCAAATTCCAACGAGTACCTTTAGGAGGGCATTTTTACGCATTTTCTTCTCACGCTTTAGGGCCCCTAAAATGCCAGGGCAGTATAAATACCCCACATGTGACCCCATTTTGGAAAGAAGACACCCCAAGGTATTCGCTGAGGGGCATAATGAGTCCATGAAAAATTAAACTTTTTGTCAAAAGTTAGCGGAAAGGGAGACTTTGTGAGAAAAACAATAAAAATCAATTTCCACTAACTTGTGCCAAAAAAATCTTCTATGAACTCGCCATGCCCCTCATGGAATACCTTGGGGTGTCTTCTTTCCAAAATGGGGTCACATGTGGGGTATTTATACTGCCCTGGCATTTAGAGGCCCTAAAGCGTGAGAAGAAAAATGCGTAAAATGCCCTCCTAAAGGTACTCATTGGAATTAGGGCCCCTTTGCGCATCTTGGCTGCAAAAAGTGTCACACATGTGGTATCGCCGTACTCAGGAGAAGTAGGGCAATGTGTTTTGGGGTGTATTTTACATATACCCATACTGGGTGAGAGAAATATCTCTGTAAATTGACAACTTTGAATAAAAATATTTAAAAAGTTGTCGTTTACAGCGATATTTCTCACACGCAGCATGGGTATATGTAAAATACACCCCAAACCACATTGCCCTACTTCTCCTGAGTACGGCGATACCACATGAGTGACACTTTTGCAGCCTGGGTGCGCAAGGGCCCTAAAACCAATGAGTACCTTTAGGATTTCACAGGCCATTTTTATGCATTTGGATTCTCACACTTTAGGGGCCCCTAAAATGCCAGGTGAGTATAAATACCCCACATGTGACCCCATTTTGGAAAGAAGACACCCCTAGGTATTCTGTGAGGGGCATGGTGAGTCCACAGAATTTTTATTTTTGGAACAAGTCAGCGGAAATTGTTTTTTTTTTTTTTTTTTTTACAAAGTCTCATATTCCACTAACTTGTGACAAAAAATAAAATTTTACATGAACTCACCATACCCCTCACAGAATACCTTGGGGTGTCTTCTTTCCAAAATGGGGTCACATGTGGGTATTATACTGTCCTGGCATTTTAGAGGCCCTAAGCGTGAGAAGAAGTCTGGAATCCAAATGCGTAAAAATGCCCTGTGAAATCCTAAAGGTACTCATTGGTTTTAGGGCCCTTTGCGCACCCAAGCTGCAAAAAGTGGCACACATGTGGTATCGCCGTACTCAGGAGAAGTAGGGCAATGTGTTTTGGGGTGTATTTTTATATATACCCATACTTTGTGTGAAAAATATCTCTGTAAACGACAACTTTTAAATTTTTTTATACAAAGTTGACAATTTACAGAGATATTTCTCTCACCCAACATGGTTGTATGTAAAAATACACCCCAAAACACATTGCCCTACTTCTCCTGAGTACGGCGATATCACATGAGTGACACTTTTTTGCAGCCTGGGTGCGCAAAGGGGCCCAAATTCCAACGAGTACCTTTAGAGTTTTACATGGCGGCTCACAATTTAGCCCCGCCCAAAATGCCAGAACAGTAAACACACCCCACAAATGACCCCATTTCGGAAAGTAGACACCCCAAGGTATTCACTGAGGGGCATAGTGAGTCCGTCTGAGATTTTTTTTTTTTTTGCCAGAAGTTATCAGAAATTGAAACTTTTTTTTTTTTTTTTCTCAGAAAGTGTCATTTTCCGCTAACTTGTGAAAAAAATGAAATGATACATGAACTCACCATGCCCCTCCGTGAATACTTTGGGGTGTCTTCTTTCTAAAATGGTGTCATTTGGGGGGTATTTATACTTTCCTGACATTCTAGCACCTGAAGAAACATGACAGGTGCTCAGAAAGTCAGACCTGCTTCAAAATGCCGAAATTCACTTTTTTGCACCATAGTTTGTAAACGCTATAACTTTTACCCAAACCAATAAATATACACTTATTGGATTTTTTTTTATCGAAGACATGTAGAACAATAAATTTAGAGAAAAATTTATATAGAAATGTAGTTTTTTTTGAAAAATTTGACAACAGAAAGTGAAAAATGTCATTTTTTTGCAAAAATTTCGGTCATTTTTGATTAATAGCAAAAAAAGTAAAAATGTCAGCAGCAATGAAATACCACCAAATGAAAGCTCTATTAGTGAGAAGAAAAGGAGGTAAAATTCATTTGGGTGGTAAGTTGTATGACGGAGCAATAAACGGTGAAAGTAGTGTAGTGCGGAATTGTAAAAAGTGGCCTGGTCATTAAGGGTGTTTAAGCTAGGGGGGCTGATGTGGTTAAAATGAACCAGGCAGGGATCCCACGGGACTTGTCCGTACCTTTTGCAAAATAGACATGAATACCAGCTTCGCCCAGCCTTTGTTATGCTCCAGCGCACTTTCTCTTTGATTTCTTTTCTATATTTCCTAATGTTATGGGGTCTACCCCAAAAAAAAACCAAAACAACAAAAAGTTAAAAACAAAAAACAGTGTTGTTGGCGACTAACTCCTCCACCACCACTTCCACCTACACCGCCACGTCCACCGCCTCCTCAACCTCCTACTCCATATGGACCTCCTCCTCCTTTATTATTTTTAATTTTTATTTATTTTAATTTAAGTCATTTCCCTATCCACATTTGTTTGCAGGGCACTTGTCATGGTCTTACCCACATTTTGCTGCCTTTTGCAGCCCTCTAGCCATTTCTTTTAGAGCCATTTTTGTGCCCCTGAGTTCGGGTCCCTATTGACTTCAATAGGGTTCGGGTTCAGGGTCAATTTCGGGTCAAGTTCGGGTCCCGAACCCGGACTTTGCGGGGAAGTTTGGCCGAACTCGGCGAACCCGAACTTCCAGGTGTCCACTCAACTCTATTCTTGACACTAACATTGACCTGTAAGGCTGAGTTCACACTTAAGTTATTTGGTCAGTTTTGGCCCTGTAACTGCCCAAATAGGTGAAGTGTGCAGTAATTCTAAGAGCGATGCCTGTCATCTGCGTGTCATACTGACTCACAGTATTGTTTCACTACCACAGCAGACTCCCTATGCATGTTACTTCAAGGCACAGTGTTCTACACCACTATACAGGCTCTCTGCAGCCAGGAAATAGCTGTTTTTAACGCGATTCACCACAAATAAATTCGGATCTAATCTTTTAGGAAAATTCGGCGCATCGGCTGAATCGAATTTTGGAGAATTTTGCTCATCTCTAGATATAAACACTGAAAATATAGTAGTTTATGCAATCTATAGTCCCCACACAGAGGAGATAGAAGTTCAATTGTATAACCAAATCCAGCTGCACATGCTGGTACAGTGGTCATAATGGAAGATTTTAACTTCCCAGGCATTGGCTGGGGTCATGGTTCTGCCTCAACTGTAAAGGGGAGAAGATTCCTCAACTTGTTGCAGGACCACCTTATGGGCCAGTTTGTAGAAGATCACGCTAGGGACGATGCTCTGTTGGATCTTGTAATTTCCAATAATGCAGAGCTTGTTGGAGATGTTACTGTTCGAGAAACACTAGGCAATAGTGATTGCAATATAAATTATATTCCCCCTAAACTATAAAAAGCAAACTCTGTCAGGGAGAGCAAAAACACAGAATTTTAAAAAGGACAATTTTCACTGGTTTAGGGCAGCATTTCAGGGCATAGACTGGGTTCAGATACTGTCACATAATAATACAGGAGTATAAATGGGAGAGTTTTAAATCCACTTTTAGTACGGAAATTACACTACAAAATGTATTCCTGTAGGTATAAACGGCTAAAATTAAACCCCCATGGCTTACAGCAGTGATGACTAATCTCTGGCACTCTAGCTGTGGTGAAACTATGACTCTCAGCATGCTCCATTCATTTCTATAGCGTTCTGAGAACAGCCAAGCAAGTGTACATCTTGGGAGCCATAGTTTTACCACAGCTGGCGTGCTGGAGGTTAGCCATCACAGGCTAACAGCTACAGTAAAATGGGCAATAAATGACAAAAAAGATCATTTAAAAACACAAATCTGAGGGGTGAGCTATAGTCTTTGAAGTTTACAAAGGGTTTAATAAAATCTGTAGAAATACAAAGTTAACAGCACATGGCAAAAGAGAGCAAAACAAATCCCCAAAAATTCTTTAAATATAAAAATGCTCAAAAAAAACAAGGTCTGAGCAGCTAGGGACCCTAAATAACGGCAAAGGGGCGATAGTCTCTGAAGATAAGGAAAATACAGAGTTAAAAAAATTTTTTTAGCTATGTATATACAAAACAAGAGAAAGGAGCTGGTATACTATATACTGGAGTATGTGACCCTAAATAATATCATAAGTAATGACCAGCATGGGTTTACCAAGGACAGAAGTTGTCAGACTAAGGGCCCTTTCACACTTGCGTTTGGAAGATCCAGCATAGAGTTCCGTCGTCGGGGCTCTATGCCGGAAAGAAATGCTTCAGTTACAGATAATACAACCGCATTCATCCGTTTGAAAGTCAATGGAGGACGGATCCGTTTTCTATTGTGGCAGATTGTGCCAGAGAAAACGGATCCGTCCCCATTGACTTGCATTGGGGGTCATGACGGGTCCGTTTTGCTCCGCATTCCAGGACAGAAAAAGTACCGCAGCATGCTGTGGTATTTTCGCCGTCCAAAAAACTTTCAGTGACTGAACTGAAGACATCCTGATGCATACTGAATGGATTTCTCTCCATTAAGAATGCATGGGGCTAATCCTGATCAGTATTCTTCCGGCATAGAGCCCCGACGACGGAACTCTATGCCAGATATTCCAAACGCAAGTGTGAAAGGGCCCTTTCCTGATTTGTTTTTATTGAGGTGCTGCTGTGGATGTAGTGTTTATGGATTTTGCAAAGGCTTTTGATTCTGTCCCTCATAGATGTTTAATAGGTAAAATAAGGTCTATAGGCTTAGAAAGCATAGTTGGTATGTGGATTGAAAACTAGCTGAAGGACCGCATCCAGAGAGTTGTGGTCAATGATTCTTATTCAGAATGGTCCTGGGTTATAAGTGGTGTACCCCAAGGTTCAGTGCTGGATCCTCTATTATTTAATTTCTTTATTAATGATATTAAGGATGGGATTAATAGCAACATTTTTATCTTTGCAGATGATACCAAGCTATGTAGTACTGTGCAGTCTAGGGAAGATGTCTATGAACTACAAGCTGACTTGGACACTTGGCAAATGAGGTTCAATGCATATAGTTATGCATCTTGGTAGTAATAATCTCTGTGCGTCATATGTCCTAGGGCAGGTATCCTCAAACTGCGGCCCTCCAGCTGTTGTAAAACTACAACTCCCACAATGCCATGCTGTAGGCTGATACCTGTAGGCTGTTCAGGCATGCTGGGAGTTGTAGTTTTGCAACCGCTGGAGGGCTGCAGTTTGAGAATGTCTGTCCTAGGGGATGTAACACTGGGGGAGTCACTTGTAGAGAAAGATTTGGGTGTCCTTGTAGATCATAGATTAAATAACAGCATACAATATCAATCAGCTGCTTCTAAGGCTACCAGGATATAGTCATGTATAAAGTGAGGCATGCAGAGTTTAACACCCCTGAGGGTAGCTTTGAATATTTGGTAATGCCGTTTCAGCTAAGTAATGGCCCTGCAGTGTTTTAGAATCTTGTCAATTATATTTTTAGGGAAACTATCAGAAAATTTTTAGTGGTCTGGACAATTTACTCTGCAGATTGGGAATCCCATGTCAAGCACATTAGGGCGGTTCTGCAGATCTTCCGGGAAAACCAATTATTCGTGAAGCGTGAGAAGTGTGTTTTTGGGGTACAAGAAATATCTTTTTTGGGTTACATCCTTACCCCCAAGCATTCAAGATGAATGCTTCCAAGGTACAGGTCGTGGTAAATTGGGTTCAACCCTCACCCCTAAAAGCATTGCAATGCTTTTTAGTGTTCGCAAACTATTACTGAAAATGAATTAAGAATTTTTGAGTTATTGTCAAACACCTCACCGACATGACCAGAATGAGAGCGGATTTAGGTCATTGACATTTGAAACTTTGAAAAGATGTTTTCTTGAGGGACCAATTTTAGTGCAGCCAGACCAGGCTAGACCTTTTATTGTAGAGGTAGATGCGTCCGAGGTGGGAGCATCTTCCTTCTTTTCCTGCAAATTTTCCCTAGTGGAGATGAATTAAGATGTGGGTAATTGAAGGCTACATTAAGTGGACTTTTCAAGAGTCCAACATCAAATAATGGAGATATGGCAAAACGCCAGTGGCGTACCTCCAATAGAGGCAGACCACGCAGCTGCTATGGAGCCCCTGAGGGAAGGCTGGGTTCACATTACCGTTTAGTTTTCTGTTTTGCGTGCAGGATTTTTTTTCGGCTAAAATAAAGGATCTCAGATGGGAATGGCTCAAACAGATGCGGAACATGCAGAACTGATGCTTGAAATACAGGATTGGTATCCCTTGTCACTATTATAATGTTCTGCAGCTTCTGAGGTGTGTATTAAGCTTTGTTCACATCTGTACTGGTGACTGTCGCTGTTCTGCCCTGTCATAGGAGCACAACAGTGAAAATTGCCGTAGTTCCGGATCTGGCACTTCATGGACAACAACACTTGATGGATCCCCCTGACTATGATGATATCTGACGGGTTCCTATCAACATTTATGACCTTATCTGCGAATGAACCTTTTAAAACAGATGTGATCAAAGCCTTATATGTTCTCTACAATCAGATTATGAGGTTCTGCAGCAGCTGAGGTGTGTATTAGGAGGGTCTGCAGCAACTGAGGTGTGTATTATGAGGTTCTGCAGAAGCTGAGGTGTGTATTATGAGGTTCTGCAGCAGATGAGGTGTGTGTTAGGAGGTTCTGCAGCTGCTGAGGTGTGTGTTATGAGGTTCTGCAGCAGCTGATGTGTGTATAAGAAGGTTCTGCAGCAGCTGAGGTGTGTATAAGGAGATTATGCAACAGCTGAGATTTGTATTAGGAGGTTCTGCAGCAGCTGAGGTGTGTATTAGGAGGTTCTGCAGCAGTTGAGGTGCGTATTAGGAGGTTCTGCAGCAGTCAGAGAAACATCTGTTGTGACTGGATTAAAGCCTTTAGTTTTCGGTGTCTGCACTTTGTAAAATGTCCCTGTCCTGTTCCTCTGCCAGCATGCGTGGCACTGTGACGTGACTGACCAGTCCGGACCGGACCTCATCCAGCAGGGTCACCAGTCTAGATTCCAGTCCAGCTCCGTAAAGATCTGCCCCAGGCCCTGACTGCGCTCTGCCAGCAGCACAAACAGCAAGTCAACATTGGGAAAGAGGAGAAGCAGGAGCAGGCACAGTCTATGGGGAAGGATGGCACACTATTAAAAAAGCAGCAGCAGGCACAATTTATCGGGTAAAACTAGGTAAGCACTTGCAATCAGATTTTGGTATTCTGTTCCAGCATTCCAGCAGAATACCAGAATCTCCAGATCCAGCATATGCCAATCACTGCAGGCACCTGCCGGATCTCATTCACAATAATAATGCAGCAGTATTTTTCCCTTTGTCTTTGCCAGAATCTGCAGTGGAGGCTTCTGCTCTCTGCAGCAGATGTGTGTGTACCCTAAGGGGTGCTATGGGTCACTCATAAGGGGGCCCAATTCAGATTCTTATTCTCAGTGATTTCTATGTACGCCTCTGCAAGACGCTGATATGGGTAATTGTTGAAAGTTTCAGTAAGATGTGCCATTTTGTGCAGTTATCCAAGTTACCTAATGCCAAAACTCTGGCTTCCCTGTTTATAGATCATATTTTACATCAGCAAGGGATTCTGGAGAACATTGTTCTGATAGGGGCCGGCAAGATGTTTCCAGATTTTAGGTTAGGGTAGATCGTGCAAGTCGGAAAGGGTGTAGCCTTACTGTTCCCCCACGTGACACCTTTTATCTTGCACAGTATCCAATATTTTGGAGAAGTCAAGATATGACATCCAACGACTCACCCCGATCCAGTCTAGAACTCATAGAAATTGATGACGGTAGATTAGTTTGACAGGCCCAATCCCTTATAAATCTGTACTGAAACAGAATCATGCACTGATTGTAGCAGGGGAGTAGAGGAGCACTGACACATTGCTATATTTAGTATGAGGAAATGTGTTTGTTCTTTTATGGTTTTATATTTTTGTGTTTGTTAACATGCATCAATTATTTACAGTTATTTACAAATCAGTCATCAACGTTGGAAGGTTTCAAATTTCAAGGTTGTTTCAGAATCAGGAAATAATTTGCCTTTCTCTTGTCCATGCAAAATGTTTAGCTTTTCTATCATCAAAGCATTGCACTCTTGAAAATGCCACATAGCTCTCTTGAGCTCTCTTGAGCTGTCCATGGCTAAACACTGGTTCACTGGTTTAGGAAGGTAGATACCTACTTTCTCCAGTATTTTTTTTTCATACATGCTAAAAGGCCCCTGACATGGGCCGGCTATATTGTTCAAATATTTTTTTTTAGGAAAATATATTTGATCTCTGCTACAATAGCTCTGGCATCCTGTGTGGAATGGAAATAATCTATAATGGTGTGAAATGAATGGGGATAAGAGGATAGTGGATCCCATGTGGATGCAACGTAAAGAACCCTTATTACTCTAGTGGAAGGCTGATGGTGTATTAACAAGACACTTAAAAAAGGCAACCCCTACCATAAGCTCTATTACAGTAGAATGTTAACATGGGGCAGGATTTGCTCCTACTGGGTAGTGGTCATGAATGCAGGGGTTTACCTGAAGTTGAGCACAACATGACCATCCATTAGATCTTGAATTTATCTGCATGATCTCCTTATCCCAAAAGGAAGTAAACAGATCAGTTTCCAGGCAGAGATGAAATGTATGTTCCTGGTATGGAGGTTAAGTGTGGCTCTTGTAATGCTCTTGATAATTTTGGCTGCTTGTCTAAGACTTGGGAACACCATAAGAGGGTTCACTGGGAAATTGAATTAGGGTCTTCTTTAATTGACTACCAAAGTTTACAACCCTTCTAGTCTATTCTAGAGCTCGAGGGGTGTGAATAGATTCATAATAAAGTCTTGAATCAGGCATACCCGCTCCATCCATTACAATGCATTTGGAAAGTGTTCATACCCTTTAACGTTTTTCACATTTTATTATGTTGTTTCCTTGTGTTTGTTGTGCACTCAGTACCACATAATGAGAAAGTTAAAACAGAATTTTTTAAATCTTTGAAAAATTATTAAAGTTTGTGTTTGAGATGTTTCTACACCTTGATTACAGTCCACCTGTGGTAAATTAAGCTGATTGGACATGATTTGGAAAGAGACACCCCTGTTTATATAAGATCTCACAATTGACATTGCATATCAGAGCTAAAACCAAGACATGAGTTGGAATGAACTGCCAGTAGAGCTCAGAGACAGGATTTTGTGGAGGCAAAGATCTAGAAAGAAGCATCTCCACAGTAAAATTCAGATAAAAGCCCTCCTGGAGATTGCAAAAAAAAAAAAAAAAAAAGACTGTGAGAAAAAAAATTCACTGGTCCAATTAAACCAAATCTGACCGTTTAGCCTCAATTCTGAGCATCATGTCTGGAGGAAACCAGGCACTGCTCATCACCTGCCAAGTACCATCCTTACAGTAAAGTATAGTGGTGGCAGCATAATGCTGTGGGGGTGGTTTTGAGCGGCTGGGACAGGGAGACTGGTCAGGATTGAGAGAAAGCTGAATGGAGCAAAGTACCGAAATTCTTAATGAAAATCTGAACCAGAGCACTCTGGACCTCAAAATGGGCAGATTTACCTTCCAACAAGACAGTGGCCCTAAGCATACAGCCAAAACAATACAGGAATAAGCTTATGGACAACTCTGTAAATCTCTGGAGAAACCTGTAAATGGCTGTACACCGAGGGTCCCCATCCAACCTGATAGATCTTGAGAGGATCTGTAAACAAGAATGGTAGAAAATCCCCAAATCCAGGTGTGCAAACCTTGTGGCACCATACCCAAGAAGACTGAAGGCTGTAATTGTTACAATACTGTGTGAAATCTCATGCGGGGTGATGTCATTCGCGACGGCCAGTGTGATGACATCAGCATGTTACTGTGCGAGATTTCGCACAATGTCTTGAATCAAGATTGCCAGGACGGCCTCTCCATGAGCAAATGGATAAGGTGAGTATGTTTTTTTTTATTATTGATTAACCCCTGAAAGGCCTTTATTGTAGCATCAGACACCGCAATCAGTGTTTCATTTTTTATTTTAATATAAGGCCACAAAATACCAAAATGTCAAAAAAGTGAAAGGGTCTGAAGACTTTCCAAATGCACTGTAAGCAGAGAAAGAATCATAGGGATGATGCATGCTTTATTCCACTAAAGGTGTGGAAATGCAAATGTCAAAAAAACAATGTGGAAGAGAAATGGTGAGTGGTTGCAACCAGTAAAGTATTTTTGACTGAATGATTTAATTCCATTTTTCCAACCCAACCAGGAGAGAAACACAAACACAGCCTTCTATGAGTCCAGGGTTTTCCTCACCAAATGATAAAAAAATGGTGCTTGCATCGTCAAAGATACATTTGATTGTTAAAGGGGTTGGCCAATATCTGGATACTTGTGACCAATTTGTATATAAGATAACTATATGACAGTTACTAATATAATCTTTGTTGAAATTCTGCTCCATTTTCTATATTTCATACAGTATGCCCCCTTGCTTGCCAAGTTTTTTATGCTGTCCACAGAGGTCTTATCTGTAAAATTGACGCTGATGGAAAGCTATGTGACCAGGCAAATCACCTCCATGTGATGCCTCCTGCATTCTAAAACTCTGTATCTGCACTAAACTCCCAACTGAACAAGTGCAGGTGGCAGGTGTAGTGTATTTGAACAGAGGAGATATCCCAGGGAGGTGATTTGCCTGGTCACATTACTCTCCATCAGAAGCCATTTTATGGACAGGAATTCCATGTGGTGAGCAGAAAAGACTTGACCAACAAGGGAGCATACCTTCTGAAATATAGAAAATGGTGCATAGGCTATATTAGTAAGTGCCATACAGTCATCTTACCTACACGCTGGTGAGCAGTAACCACCAGAAAGTGGCCAACCCCTTTAATTATTTAGTAAACAGACCTCAGTTTGTTTGGCTGGGTACGTCTACCTCAGACACCTCAGAAGCACTGGTGTGCTTCAGGGAAACGTTTTATCTCCAATATCATTCTGTTTGTATACTGCTGATTTGAAGTACAATTCTGACCTATGCTTTTTACAAAAGCTTGCTACTTTACTGTGTTTGTTGGTTGTTTTAAAGAAGGTGAACAATCGGAATATAGGCAACTTGTAAGGGAATTTGTGGAATGATGTAGGAGATGTGGACTGGTATCAAATGTGGTGAAGACAAAGCAGTTAACTGTGAATTTTGATAAGGGAAAGGAGATTATACAGGTAGACTGGGTTCACATTTGCACTGTTAATTTCAGCAGTGTGGTCTGGCAGAGGAACAAACTGCTGGAATTCACTGTATCTGACGTACATGCTGGCTTTTGGCTAGATAAAAAACACTACACAAAAAAAAAAATAATAATAATGAGTAGGTTGTTTTTCCTTAAAAAGCTCAGATCTTTTAATTACCGTATTTTTCGCCCTATAAGACGCACCGGCCCATAAGACGCACCTAGGTTTTTGGCGAGGAAAATAAGAAAAAAAAAATTTTTTACCAAAAGGTGTGGTTTTGGTGGGTTTTGAACGAATGCTGGTCTGTACATGACACTATTATGGTGGATCTATATATGACGCACTGTTATGGGGGATCTGTGGATGGCACTGTTATGGGGGGGGAACTGTGGATGGCACTGTTATGGGGGGATCTGTGGATGGCACTGTTATGGGGGGGATCTGTGGATGACACTGTTATGGGGGGGAGCTGTGGATGACACTGTTATGGGGGAGGTGTGGATGGCACCGTTATGGGGGGAGCTGTGGATGGCACTGTTATGGGGGGGATCTGTGGATGGCATTGATATGGGGAGAGGGATCTGTGGATGGCACTGTTATGGGGGGGATCTGTGGATGACACCACTATAATATGTGATTATCCACAGATCCCCCGTATAACAATGTCCCCTAATACACTGGGCCCTGCTGCTCTGCATAGTATTTCTAAACAGTAATGCTTAAGTTCTTAATAGGTTTACCTAAAGCTGCGATCTCTCATTTATTATAACTTACAAGAAATCCTCCGTAGCAGGCAGAGCGGCTGGCTGGGTTACGTCACTCACTGGCGTTGCACGCCTGCTCTGCCTGCTTCATTCATAAAGTGGGCGGAGCAGGCATGCAACGTCAGTGAGTGACGTAACCCAGCCAGCCGCACTGCCTGCTACGGAGGATTTCTTGTAAGTTATAATAAACGAGAGATCGCAGCTTTAGTTAAATCTATTAAGAACTTAAGCATTGCTGTTTAGAAATACTATGCAGACCAGCAGGGCCCAGTGTAAGTACAGTGACTGCACTGGGCCCGCCGTAAGTTGCCGGCCTCCAGCCCCTCCTCCTTCCCCGCTCATACATCGCAGCCTGCGATGCTGAAGCACCGCAGGCTACGATGTAAATTGTCAGCATTCGCCCCATAAGACGCAGGGGCATTTTTCCCCCACTTTTGGGGGGAAAAAGTGCGTCTTATGGGGCGAAAAATACGGTACTATGGCAAAATGTTGTAAACAAAATGTTTTACCAAACCATAATGGCAGCACTATGTTTTGTGCACTAGTGTGTAGGGAGAATAGTGTGAGGGTAGCGTTTAGGAACAAACTTTGTAGATTGATTAAAAAAACCAGTAGTATTGTGGGAGTGTCAACTGCCTCAATTCGAGGAAGTGCTTGAGAAAAGAATCCTAGCGAAATTTATACCCATTAGGATAAAACCGTACCATCCCTTTTATGCATCAGTTGAGAGACATCTCCAGATGATGTGTGGTATGGGTCAGTATAGAAGGTCTTGTTTGCCTATGGCTATTGTTTTTGTTTTGTTTTTTACAATAGGGCTTTGCAGCTAAAACAGCTTCCACTTTTCTGGCAAGGCATTCTACAAGATTTTGGAGTGTGTCCATGGGAATTTTTGTCCATTCATCCCAAAGAGCATTTGTGAGGTCAGACACTGATGTTGGGCAAGAGAATGTACAGTCGTGGCCAAAAGTTTTGAGAATGACACAAATATTAGTTTTCACAAAGTTTGCTGCAAAACTGCTTTTAGATCTTTGTTTCAGTTGTTTCTGTGATGTAGTGAAATATAATTACACGCACTTCATACGTTTCAAAGGCTTTTATGGTCAATTACATGACATTTATGCAAAGAGTCAGTATTTGCAGTGTTGACCCTTCTTTTTCAGGACCTCTGCAATTCGACTGGGCATGCTCTCAATCAACTTCTGGGCCAATTCCTGACTGATAGCAACCCATTCTTTCATAATCACTTCTTGGAGTTTGTCTGAATTAGTGGGTTTTTGTTTGTCCACGCGCCTCTTGAGGATTGACCACAAGTTCTCAATGGGATTAAGATCTGGGGAGTTTCCAGGCCATGGACCCAAAATGTAAATGTTTTGGTCCCCAGGCCACTTAGTTATCACTTTTGCCTTATGGCACGGTGCTCCATCGTGTTGGAAAATGCATTGTTCTTCACAAAACTGTTGTTAGATTGTTGGAAGAAGTTGCTGTTGGAGGGTGTTTTGGTACCATTCTTTATTCATGGCTGTGTTTTTGGGCAAAATTGTGAGTGAGCCCACTCTTTTGGATGGGAAGCAACCCCACACATGAATGGTCTCAGGATGCTTTACTGTTGGCATGACACAGGACTGATGGTAGCGCTCACCTTTTCTTCTCTGGACAAGCCTTTTTCCAGATGCCCCAAACAATCGGAAAAAGGCTTCATTGGAGAATATGACTTTTCCCCAGTCCTCAGCAGTCCATTCACCATACTTTCTGCAGAAGATCAATCTGTCCCTGATGTTTTTTTTGGAGAGAAATGGCTTCTTTGCTGCCCTTCTTGACACCAGGCCATCTTCCAAAAGTCTTCGCCTCACTGTGCGTGCAGATGCGCTCATGCCTGCCTGCTGCCATTCCCGATCCCGCAGCTGAATCCTCTTTAGGAGACGATCCTGGCGCTTGCTGGACTTTCTTGGAGGCCCTGAAGCCTTCTTAACAAGAATTGAACCTCTTTCCTTGAAGTTCTTGATGATCCTATAAATTGTTGATTGAGGTGCAATCTTAGTAGCCACAATATCCTTGCCTGTGAAGCCCTTTTTATGCAACGCAATGATGGCTGCACGCGTTTCTTTGTAGGTCATCATGGCTAACAATGGAAGAACAATGATTTCAGTGCCCCCCTCGCTGCTGACTGGAAGCTCAGGACAACACCTGTTCTCCAGTGTAGTGACGTCTTGCAGGTCTTGTCCTGTGCTTCCAGTGAGCAGTGAGTCGTCACCGCGGTACAATGAAATGGATGAGGTGAGTTTTTTACTTTCATTATTGCTGTATATAGTTTATCAGAATACATATCTAAATATATAAATTGTAATAAATACACATAAAATATATGTAATGTTCTGAGCACCACAGCCGTCTACCAGCTTAGGCCATGTGACATCGCATTCATCGGTAACATGGCCTAGGCTTGCTTCCGCACTCCAGCTGTGGTAAAACTACATTTCCCAAAATGCACACTTGCTTGGCTGTTCTCTAAGAGATTAATTGAGCATCCTGGGAGTTGTAGCTTCACCACAGCAGGAGTGCCAGAGGTTAGCCATCACTGGCCTAGGCATAGGTCAGCCCTATTGAAATGAATGGTGCTGAGCTGCGATATCAAGCACAGTCACTATGCAATGGTGCTGTGCTTGGTGCCCTGAGAAAAGGCCGTAGAGCTCACAGGAGCACTGCTGCCTTCTCAAACAACTGATTGGCGGGGGTCCCTGGTGTTGGACCCCACCAATCAGATACTGATGCTATAGTACGGGAGCTGCCAGAGGAAGTAGTGGGCAAAGGCTGGGATGGCTGTCTGGCAGCTGTATGCTGAAGGCAGCCATACCAACCTCTGCTCACTAGGGGCCTAAAATTGACTAATATTGTGTCCTAATATCATACCTCCCAACCGTCCCAAATCCAGCGGGACAGTTCCGGATCTCAGTGGCTGTCCCGCGGCCCCGGTACGGGGGAGGTATGTCCCGCTCTCTAGTAGCTGCCCCTGTTTCCATAGGACACAGAGACAGCTGCCTGTAATGATGAAGCAATAGCCGTCCGTCGACTCTCTGCTCCATCATTCCTCCCCTGTCTGCGCTCCACACTGCGGGTCTGGGAAAGGACGGGGCTAGCCGGGAGCTCCGTGTTTATCCTGCTCCTGCTACTTCTGCTGGGGAACGAGATAAGTATGTGGAGGGGGCATTTTACTGGGTATATTACAGTGAGGGGCACAACTGGGCATATTACTGTGAGGGGGCACAGCTGGGCATATTACTGCAAGGGGCCTAACTACGCATATTACTGCATATTACTGCAAGGGGGTACAGCTGGGCATATTACTGTGAGGAGCACAGCTGGGCATATTACTGTGAAGGGGCACAGCTGGGCATATTACTGTGAGGAGCACAGCTGGGCATATTACTGTGAAGGGGCACAGCTGGGCATATTACTGTGAGGAGCACAGCTGGGCATATTACTGTAAGGGGGGCACAGCTGGGCATATTACTGTAAGGGGGCATATATGGGAATAACTACTGTGAGGGGAAACATAACTGGGAATATTACTGTGAGGGAGAACTGGTCGGCATATTACTGTGAGCGGGGACCTATCTGGGCATCACTACTGTGAGGGGGCACCTATCTGGGCATCACTACTGTGAGGGGGCACCTATCTGGGCACTACTATGAGGGGGCACCTATCTGGGCATAACTACTGTGAGGGGGCACATATATGGGCATAACTACTGTGAAGGAGGCACATATCTGGGCATAATCTATGAAAGGGGCACAATGCTGACATAACTACTGTGTGGTGGCATAAAGGGGAAATAATTACTATGTGGGGGTATTAAAGGGACTGGTGGGATTACTGTAGGTGTTAAAGTTGGGAGGTATGCTAAAATGGTCTAATATTGTACACTGAGGTACAGGCCATTATATCAGAGAGCCAGCAATAAGAAGTCCCCTACTAGAACTATCAAAAAAGTGGGTGGAAAAAATCCTTTTTTTTTAAAAAATGGAAACACTTATAATGTTGATAGATGCATGCATGGAAGGTGTATCACTTTATGGAAACTGAAGTATAACAATCGGTATAATATCATTGAAGAGTCAACAAAATATCAGTGGCAAAATTATTTTCTGAAAATAAAGACGCAGTTTGTTTTCTTTGTAACATTAGCATTTTGTACAGCAGAACATTTGAACTACATGGATTACTGCCAAGATTTAATAACTTGTCAAACTCTGAACTTGAAGGACTTTTTCAACTGTACTGATGATGTAACTATGTAACCTGTCCTTGTCCCTTTTTATTCTCCGATTTCGTAAATATTAAATTTATATGTTACAAAAGATTTCTAAGGTCCCTTTACACTGCCCAAACATCGGGCAGATCATGGCTAACAAGTGTTTGTAGAAACGATCATTAGCGATAATCTGCCGGTATAAAGGTGCCTCCGAAGCTCAAGCAAAACGCTCCTTAATCGGGTAACAGGATTGTTCGTGCAGTCACCTAAATCATTGTTTCGCCCCAGCAGGTTACTGCTGCCGGCAAATAATGATTCTGTATGGTGACAAGAGATTGCATTAGCAATCACTCCTCCTCATACTGTGGAGGAGATAACTGCATATAATAGCAGCGGTCTCCTCCATTCATGAGCAGGCGATTGCCAGCAAGGAATGCTTCCCTCCCGACAATCGACTGCTAAATCTATCAGTGTAAAGGGACCTTAAAAAGTTTAAATGGAATGTGTTTAAATGGAATGTGTCAGAAAATGACCTATTGTTTAAATCACGTTTCTATGTTAAACATATATATTTTTTCTTTTTTCAATTTCATTATTAAAATATTTTATATAATTCTGCAATTTTCACACTAGCCACTATATAAATGTTAAGACTTTGTGTCTTTTGAGAGCAACTTACATTGGCCATAGACACAATGGACAGGATCTGACCCCATTGACTTATATGGGAAAGTTTTCTCGGCATGCTCTCTGACCTGAGGGGAGCTGATAAGCTGTGATATCGCCTACTATGAATGGTGGATCCTGTGATATCTATACAGAGGTTTTACTTGTCAACAGCTACTGAAGAGTTACCTGCACAGAACAAGATCTATAGACATTAAAATAGACAAATCGCCAGGACCGGATGGCATACACCCCCGTATCCTAAGGGAATTAAGTGATGTCATAGCCAGACCTTTTTTTCTGATATTTACAGACTCTATACTGACAGGGAATGTTCCACAGGATTGGCGCATAGCAAATGTGGTGCCAATATTCAAAAAGGGTCCAAAAACATCTGTTGTGGGGGAAACTGTTTGAAGGGTTTCTAAGTGATGCTATCTTGGAGTATCTCAATGAAAATAAGCAAATAACACCATATGAGCATGGCTTCATGAGGGATCGGTCATGCCAAACGAATTTAATCAGTTTCTATGAAGAGGTAAGTTCTAGACTTGACAGCGGCGAATTGATGGATGTCGTATATCTGGACTTCTCCAAAGCATTTGACACTGTACCTCATAAAAGGTTAGTATATAAAATGAGACTGCTCGGACTGGGAGAAAATGTCTGTATGTGGGTAAGTAACTGGCTGAGTGATAGAAAACAGAGGGTGGTTATTAACGGTACACACTCTGATTGGGTCACTGTCACTAGTGGAGTACCTCAGGGGTCAGTATTGGGACCTATTCTCTTCAATATATTTATTAATGATCTTGTAGAAGGCTTGCATAGTAAAATATAAATTTTTGCAGATGACACTAAACTGTGTAAAGTAATTAACACTGAAGAGGACAATTTTCTTCTACAGAGGGATCTGGATAGATTGGAGGCTTGGGCAGAGAAATGGCAGATGAGGTTAAACACTGACAAATGTAAAGTTATGCACATGGGAAGGAATAATGGAAGTCACCCATACATACTAAATGGTAAAACACTCGGTAACACTGACATGGAAAAGGATCTAGGAATTTTAATAAACAGCAAACTAAGCTGTAAAAACCAGTGTCAGGCAGCTACTGCCAAGGCCAATAAGATAATGGGTTGCATCAAAAGGGGCATAGACGCCCGTGATGAGAACATAGTCCTACCACTTTACAAATCACTAGTCAGTTCACACATGGAGTACTGTGTACAGTTCTGGGCTCCCGTGAACAAGGCAGACATAGAAGAGCTGGAGAGGGTTCAGAGGAGGGCAACTAAAGTAATACCTGGAATGGGGCAACTACAGTACCCTGAAAGGTTATCAAAATTAGGGTTATTCACTTTAGAAAAAAGACGACTGAGGGGAGATCTAATATCTATGTATAAATATATCAGGGTTCAGTACAGAGATCTCTCCCATCATCTATTTATCCCCAGGACTGTGACTGTGACGAGGGGACATCCTCTGCATCTGGAGGAAAGAAGGTTTGTACACAAACATAGCAGAAGATTCTTTATGGTAAGAGCAGTGGGACTATGGAACTCTCTGCCTGAGGAGGTGGTGATGGTGAGTACAATAAAGGAATTCAAGAGGGGACTGGATGTATTTCTGGAGTGTAATAATATTACAGGCTACAGCTACTAGAGAGGGGTCGTTGATCCAGGGAGTTATTCTAATTGCCTGATTGGAGTTGGGAAGGAATTTTTTCCCCTTAAGTGGGGAAAATTGGCTTCTGCCTCACAGGGGTTTTTTGCCTTCCTCTGGATCAACTTGTAGGAAACAGACCGAACTGGATGGACAAATGTCTTTTTTCGGTTTTATATACTATGTTACTATGTTACTATTATTAGGCTTAGTGGCCAGTGTGAAAATTGTGGATTTTTTTTTTTTTATTATTATAGATAGTGGAAAATGAAAAAATATAAAAACTGCACCAAACTATCTAAAAATGTTTAAACATAAAAACATGATTTTAACAATTCAATTTTTCTGATGACACATTTCTTTTAATACACTGATTGTCATCTATTAATTCCGAGAGACACATATACTGTAAAGTTAAACAACTAAAATCTTCCTGTCATTCATACAGCAATTAAGAAATATATACCATGGCCACAGCTACTGCTAGTATCCTGGAGAGTATTTTTTTGAAGAGGTCACAGCAAAAACGTAAGACATCACCTTTAAACTACAAGAAGAGGCTGTTTGTACTCACAGAAAGCAAGATCACATACTATGAATACGACTTTGATAGAGGGGTAAGAATACTTTTTTCTTTTTATAAATACAAAGCATAGTCCTATAGTGGTCTAGTGATTATTTTTGTGCAGCAACATTCAGTATCTAACCTGTTCAACATCTGTTCTCCATGTGTAAGCAGTGCACTTTAAAAAAAAAATATCTTTAAAATGAAATTTGCCTGACATAGGGATATTAGGTTATTAGCTTCAGTCACTGTTGCTTGCAAATTAGCTCTCTCTATTCAGGTAAACATACTGCTGAACTGGAGTAATTTATGGAGAAACATTTAGGGGGTATTTATCAAGTCTGGCACTCAAGAATTCTGAAAAAGTCTCAAAATAGAGCTTTAAAAACTTTTGGGCTTACTTGCATACAGGTTTTACTACTTTTTGCATTTTTACTCAGCTCACTAAAGTTCTGAAAAGATGGCAAGAAAGTGGGCATTGTTAATCTGTCAAGAACATTGTATCAAACCAGATTTATCAACAGGGACTTTCTAAAAAGTCCCAAAAATTATCTAAATTTAACTACAGTGAAAGGGTGGTGTAGACATTTAATTAAGTTATGGAAGTGAAAACTCCGGCAAAACCGACTTTAAAAATTCCTGTTATGATAAACTTTCTTGGAATGGCCTACTCAAAGCCAAGGCATCAATCCAATTGAGAAGCTGTGGCATGACTTGAAGACTGCTGCAATCCAACTCAAATCACTAGTCAGATCACACATCGTGTATTGTGTACAACATAAGAAGAACATAGCTGAACTAGAGAAGATACAGAGGAGTGCAACCAATGTAAAAAGCTTGGGTGGATTACAGTACCAAGACGGGTTATCAAATATGGGTTTGTTTATCTTGAGGATACAGCTTAGGGGAGATAAGTAGTGTTGAGCGAACCTGAACTGTAAAGTTCGGGTCCGTACTGAACTTTGCGAGTTTGGGTACCCGAACCCGAACCTGAACTTTGCCGGAAAAGTTTGGCATTTAATAAAGCTTTTGAAAGGCTGCAGGGCAGCCAATCAACAAGCTTTTAAGCTGCGGGCACTTAGAAGCCATCACAGCCATGCTTAGTAATGGCAGGGCTGTGATTGGTCAGTGCATCATATGATCCAGCCTCTCTACAAGCTGGATCACGTGTAGCACCGCCCATCAGATCTCAGTAGTGCAGGGACAGAAAGCAGGCAGAAATATAATAATAAATCTGGCTGTTAATTCTGTGGGTGACCTATAGCGATTTTTTGTGGGTGCAATACACCATCTTTGTACCCCTGACACAGAAATATAATAATCTGGCTGTTAATTCTGTGGGTGACCTATAGTGAATTTTTTGTGGCTGCAATGCACCATTTTTTTTACCCCAAACACAAAAATATAATAATTAATCCATCTGTTAGTTCAATGGGTGACATATTCCTATTTTTGGTGTGAGATACACGTGCACTGCATACATGACAGGGAAATTAATATAGTAAATCTGACTGTTAGTTCAGTGGGTGACATATACCCATTTTTGGTGTGAGGTACACCTGCACTGCATACTTGACAGGGAAATTAATATAGTTAATCCGTCTGTTAGTTCGGTGGGTGACACATACCCATTTTTGGTGTGAGATACACCTGCACACGTGACAGGAAAATTAATATAGTAAATCTGACTGTTAGTTCGGCCAGTGACATATACCTATTTTTGGTGTGAGGTACACCTGCACTGCATATGTGACAAGAAAATATAGTGCCACCAGCAGTAAGAATGCTCCCCTTCAAAGCCCTAGTGGTAATAAGTTATAGTGGCCCAGTATTTTATAAAACAATGCAACAGCACTCTGCAAACCAAATAAAGTACTAAAGTATTAATGCCATAGTAATAGAAAATATTCTGGTGCTAAGGCTACGCTTATTTAGTAAATTTGAGATTCTTGGCAAATACATTTGTTCAAATGTACAAAATTATTTGGGCCACAAGTTAAGGTGATCTCTGTAAGACAGGAACCTAACACTAAATACTACCTGTAATGTGCCAAAGTGGCCACCATTAAATTTCGGATGTGCAGGTTCCACATGCAAGCTGGGTCCACTCTGCTTTTTATCATTTTTGGTGCCAAAAAGGCCTCCATTAAATTCAGGGAATGCAGGTATCAACATGCATGCTGAGCCCACTCTATACCTCTCCTGGTGCCAGAAGGCTTCCAATGAATGCAATAAGAGTCCACTAGAGATGAGCGAACACCTGGATGTTCGGGTTCGAGAAGTTCGGCCGAACTTCCCGGAAATGTTCGGGTTCGGGATTCGAACTCGATCCGAACTTTATCCCGAACCCGAACCCCATTGAAGTCAATGGGGACCCGAACTTTTAGGCACAAAAAAGGCTGTAAAATAGTCCAGGAAAGGGCTAGAGGGCTGCCAAAGGCAGCAAAGTGTAGAAAAATCCCCTGCAAACAAATGTGGATAGGGAAATGAATTAAAATTAAATAAAATAAATAAAAATTAACCAATATCAATTGAAGAGAGGTCCCACAGCAAGGAATCATGCGTCATATCATCCTGCACCGGAGAATGTCACTCTATGTATTTTGGACCAGCACCCAGACAGAGGATACAGGTCCCACAGCAAGGAATCATGCGTCATATCACCCTGCACCGGAGAATGTCACTCTCATGTATTTTGGACCAGCACCCAGACAGAGGATACAGGTCCCACAGCATGGAATCATGCGTCATATCACCCACCACCGGAGAAGGCCACTCTCATGTATTTTGGACCAGCACCCAGACAGAGGATACAGGTCCCACAGCATGGAATCATGCGTCATATCACCCACCACCGGAGAAGGCCACTCTCATGTATTTTGGACCAGCACCCAGACAGAGGATACAGGTCCCACAGCATGGAATCATGCGTCATATCACCCACCACCGGAGAAGGCCACTCTCATGTATTTTGGACCAGCACCCAGACAGAGGATACAGGTCCCACAGCATGGAATCATGCGTCATATCACCCACCACCGGAGAATGTCACTCTCATTTATTTAGGCCCAGCACACAGACAGAGGAGAGAGGTCCCACAGCAAGGAATCATGCGTCATATCACCCACCACCGGAGAAGGCCACTCTCATGTATTTTGGACCAGCACCCAGACAGAGGATACAGGTCCCACAGCATGGAATCATGCGTCATATCACCCACCACCGGAGAAGGCCATCTCATGTATTTTGGACCAGCACCCAGACAGAGGATACAGGTCCCACAGCATGGAATCATGCGTCATATCACCCACCACCGGAGAAGGCCACTCTCATGTATTTTGGACCAGCACCCAGACAGAGGATACAGGTCCCACAGCATGGAATCATGCGTCATATCACCCACCACCGGAGAAGGCCACTCTCATGTATTTTGGACCAGCACCCAGACAGAGGAGAGAGGTCCCACATCAAGGAATCATGAGTCATATCAACCACCACCGGAGAAGGCCACTCATTTATTTTGGACCAGCACCCAGACAGAGGATACAGGTCCCACATCAAGGAATCATGCGTCATATCAACCACCACCGGAGAAGGCCACTCTCATTTATTTGGGACCAGCACCCAGACAGAGGAGAGGGGTTTTCACAGCAGAGAATCAGGCATTTAGATCACCCACCACAGGAGTAGGACACCATTTAATGGGACCCCGGCAACCATGTCAGATGGCACAAACATCAGCTTCACATCACCCAGCACAAGAGAAGGCCACTTTGAGAGACTTTGACCCCTGCACCCAGGCGGAGGAGAGGGGTTTTCACAGCAGAGAATCAGGCATTTAGATCACCCACCACAGGAGTAGGACACCATTTAATGGGACCCCGGCAACCATGTCAGATGGCACAAACATCAGCTTCACATCACCCAGCACAAGAGAAGGCCACTTTGAGAGACTTTGACCCCTGCACCCAGACGGAGGAGAGAGGTTTTCACAGCAGAGAATCATGTATTTAGATCACCCACCACAGGAGTAGGACACCATTTAATGGGACCCCGGCAACCATGTCAGATGGCACAAATATCAGCTTCACATCACCCAGCACAAGAGAAGGCCACTTTGAGAGACTTTGACCCCTGCACCCAGGCGGAGGAGAGGGGTTTTCACAGCAGAGAATCAGGCATTTAGATCACCCACCACAGGAGTAGGACACCATTTAATGGGACCCCGGCAACCATGTCAGATGGCACAAACATCAGCTTCACATCACCCACCACAAGAGAAGGCCACTTTGAGAGACTCTGACCCCTGCACCCAGACAGAGGATACAGGTCCCACAGCAAGGAATCATGCGTCATATCACCCTGCACCGGAGAATGTCACTTCATGTATTTTGGACCAGCACCCAGACAGAGGATACAGGTCCCACAGCATGGAATCATGCGTCATATCACCCACCACCGGAGAAGGCCACTCATGTATTTTGGACCAGCACCCAGACAGAGGATACAGGTCCCACAGCATGGAATCATGCGTCATATCACCCACCACCGGAGAAGGCCACTCATGTATTTTGGACCAGCACCCAGACAGAGGATACAGGTCCCACAGCATGGAATCATGCGTCATATCACCCACCACCGGAGAAGGCCACTCATGTATTTTGGACCAGCACCCAGACAGAGGATACAGGTCCCACAGCATGGAATCATGCGTCATATCACCCACCACCGGAGAATGTCACTCTCATTTATTTAGGCCCAGCACACAGACAGAGGAGAGAGGTCCCACAGCAAGGAATCATGCGTCATATCAACCACCAACGGAGAATGTCACTCTCATGTATTTTGGACCAGCACCCAGACAGAGGAGAGAGGTCCCACAGCAAGGAATCATGCGTCATATCAACCACCAACGGAGAATGTCACTCTCATGTATTTTGGACCAGCACCCAGACAGAGGAGAGGTTCATTCAACTTTGGGTTGCACCGCAAGATCATGGTAAAGTAAAAAAATGAGGATTCAATAAAGAAGTGCCCCAGAGTACAAGAATACATGGTTGATGGGGAGGGAAATGTCTATTCTGCACAAGGGAGGCACAGGTCCTGTGGGATCCATGCCTGGTTCATTTTTATGAACGTCAGCTTGTCCACGTTGGCTGTGGACAGGCGGCTGCGTTTGTCAGTAATGACGCCCTGCCGTGCTGAATACACGTTCAGACAAAACGCTGGCCGCCGGGCAGGCCAGCACCTCCAAGGCATAAAATGCTAACTCTGGCCACGTGGACAATTTGGAGACCCAGAAGTTGAATGGGGCCGAACCATCAGTCAGTACGTGGAGGGGTGTGCAGACGTACTGTTCAACCATGTTAGTGAAATGCTGCCTCCTGCTAACACGTTCCGTATCAGGTGGTTGTGCAGTTAGCTGTGGCGTGGAGACAAAACTTTTCCACATTTCTGCCATGCTAACCCTGCCCTCAGAAGAGCTGGCCGTGACACTGCTGCGTTGGCGACCTCTTGCTCCTCTTCTGCCTTCGCCTTGGGCTTCCACCTGTTCCCCTGTGACATTTGGGAATGCTCTCAGGAGCGCTCTACCAGCGTGCGCTTGAACTCGCGCATCTTCCTATCACGCTCCAGTGCAGGAAGTAAGGTGGGCACATTGTCTTTGTATCGGGATCCAGCAGGGTGGCAACCCAGTAGTCCGCACACGTTAAAATGTGGGCAACTCTGCTGTCGTTGCGCAGGCACTGCAGCATGTAGTCGCTCATGTGTGCCAGGCTCCCCAGAGGTAAGGACAAGCTGTCCTCTGTGGGAGGCGTATCGTCATCGTCCTCCGTATCCCCCAGCCACGCACCAGTGATGGGCCTGAGCTGTGTCGGGTGCCACCCCGCTGTGAACCTGCTTCATCCTCATCCTCCTCCACCTCCTCCTCATCCTCCTCGTCCTCCAGTAGTGGGCCCTGGCTGGCCACATTTGTACCTGGCCTCTGCTGTTGCAAAAACCTCCCTCTGAGCCACTTCTAACAGACTGGCCTGAAAGTGCTAAAAATGACCCCTCATCCTCCTCCTCCTCCTCCTCCTCCTCCTGGGCCACCTCCTCTTCCATCATCGCCCTAAGCGTTTTCTCAAGGAGACATAGAAGTGGTATTGTAACGCTGATAACGGTGTCATCGCCACTGGCCATGTTGGTGGAGTACTCGAAACAGCGCAACAGGGCACACAGGTCTCGCATGGAGGCCCAATCATTGGTGGTGAAGTGGTGCTGTTCCGCAGTGCGACTGACGCGTGCGTGCTGCAGCTGAAACTCCACTATGGCCTGCTGCTGCTCGCACAGTCTCTCCAGCATGTGCAAGGTGGAGTTCCACCTGGTGGGCACGCCGCATATGAGGCGGTGAGCGGGAAGGCCGAGTTACGCTGTAGCGCAGACAGGCGAGCAGCGGCAGGATGTGAACGCCGGAATCGCGCACAGACGGCCCTCACTTTATGCAGCAGCTCTGACATGTTGGGGTAGTTGTGAATGAACTTCTGCACCACCAAATTCAGCACATGCGCCAGGCAAGGGATGTGCGTCAAACCGGCTAGTCCCAGAGCTGCGACGAGATTTCGCCCATTATCGCACACCACCAGGCCGGGCTTGAGGCCCACCGGCAGCAACCACTGGTCGGTCTGTTGTTCAATACCCCGCCACAACTCCTGCGCGGTGTGGGGCCTGTCCCCCAAACATATGAGTTTCAGAATGGCCTGCTGACGCTTACCCCGGGCTGTGCTGAAGTTGGTGGTGAAGGTGTGTGGCTGACTGGATGAGCTGGTGGAAGCAGAGGAGGAGGAAGCCGAGTAGGAGGAGGAGGCTACAGGAGGCAAACAATGATGCCCTGTGATCCTTGGCGGCGGAAGGACGTGCGCCAAGGAACTCTCCGCCTGGGGCCCAGCCGCCACTACATTTACCCAGTGTGCAGTTAGGGAGATATAGCGTCCCTGGCCGTGCTTACTGGTCCACGTATCTGTGGTTAGGTGGACCTTGCCACAAATGGCGCTGCGCAGTGCACACTTGATTTTATCGGACACTTGCATGTGCAGGGAAGGCACGGCTGTCTTGGAGAAGTAGTGGCGGCTGGGGACAACATACTGTGGGACAGCCATGGACATCAGCTGTTTGAAGCTGTCTGTGTCCACCAGCCTGAATGACAGCATTTCAAAGGCCAGTAGTTTAGAAATGCTGGCATTCAGGCCCAGGGCTCGAGGGTGGCTAGGTGGGAATTTACGCTTTCTCTCCAAGGTTTGTGAGATGGAGAGCTGAACGCTGCCGTGTGACATGGTGGAGATGCTTGGTGACGCAGGTGGTGGTGTCGCTGGCACATCCTCTGTTTGGTGGGCGGCAGGTGCCAACATTCCTCCCGAGGCGGAGGAAGAGGCCGAGGCAGCAGCAGAAGAGGGAGCAGGGGGAGCCTGAGTGAGTTCCTTGCTTTTAAGGTGTTTACTCCACTGCAGTTCATGCTTTGCATGTAGATGCCTGGTCATGCAGGTTGTGCTAAGGTTCAGAACGTCAATGCCTCGCTTCAGGATCTGATGGCACAGCGTGCAAACCACTCGGGTCTTGTCGTCAGCACATTGTTTAAAGAAGTGCCATGCCAGGGAACTCCTTGAAGCTGCCTTTGGGGTGCTCGGTCCCTGGTGGCGGTGGCCTGTATCAGGCGAACTCTCTTGGCGGCGGCTGTTCTGCTTTTGCCCCCTGCTCCCTCTTTTGCTACGCTGTTGGCTCGGTCTCACCACTGCCTCTTCCTCTGAACTATGAAAGTCAGTGGCACGACCTTCATTCCATGTGGGGTCTAGGACCTCATCGTCCCCTGCATCGTCTTCCACACAGTCTTCCTCCCTGTCCTCCTGTTCGGTCTGCACACTGCAGAAAGACGCAGCAGTTGGCACCTGTGTTTCGTCATCATCAGAGACGTGCGGACTCCGATGAGGTGGTATTCCCATGTCCTCATCATCAGTAAACATCAGAGGTTGTGCATCAGTGCATTCTATGTCTTCCACCACAGGGGAAGGGCTAGGTGGATTCCCTTGGGAAACCCTGCCAGCAGAGTCTTCAAACAGCATAAGAGACTGCTGCATAACTTGAGGCTCAGACAGTTTCCCTGATATGCATGGGGGTGATGTGACAGACTGATGGGCTTGGTTTTCAGGTGCCACCTGTGCGCTTTCTGCAGAAGACTTGGTGGGAGATAATGTTGTGAACATGCTGGATCCACTGTCGGCCACCCAATTGACTAGCGCCTGTACCTGCTCAGGCCTTACCATCCTTAGAACGGCATTGGGCCCCACCAAATATCGCTGTAAATTCTGGCGGGTACTGGAACCTGAGGTAGTTGGTTCACTAGGATGTGTGGCTGTGGCAGAATGGCCACGTCCTCTCCCAGCACCAGAGGGTACACTAACACCACCACGACCGCGTCCGCGTCCCTTACTAGATGTTTTCCTCATTGTTACCGCTCACCAAGCACCACAATAAGGAAAAAATATTTGGCCCAATGTATTGATTTCAAATTCAGGCCTTTTTACAGGCACCTACCACTATCTGCCTATTTGTTTATGTAGCTTATTACACTAATCCAGGCACAGCAGTAACCACTGATTTAGGGGAATATCTCTTTTAGGGCAAGTATTTAGGCCCTGGATGAAAGGTATCCTTTATGGACAGATTTACAATGGGCCTGCAACAGCTGTGACACCAGATTTAGAGGATTGCTATTTTGGCAAGTGAATTTCACCCCAGAACAAAATATATGTTTTTGCGGATAATAATATAGTTTGCCAGGCTCAGCTGTGACACCAGATTTAGTGGATTGCTATTTTGGCAAGTGAATTTCACCCCAGAAGAAAATATATGTTTTTGTGGATACTAATATAGTTTGCCAGGCTCAGCTGTGACACCAGATTTAGAGGATTGCTATTTTGGCAAGTGAATTTCACCCCAGAACAAAATATATGTTTTTGCGGATACTAATATAGTTTGCCAGGCTCAGCTGTGACACCAGATTTAGGGTGTTGCTATTTTGGCAAGTGAATTTCACCCCAGAAGAAAATATATGTTTTTGCGGATACTAATATAGTTTGCCAGGCTCAGCTGTGACACCAGATTTAGAGGATTGCTATTTTGGCAAGTGAATTTCACCCCAGAACAAAATATATGTTTTTACGGATAATAATATAGTTTGCCAGGCTCAGCTGTGACACCAGATTTAGTGTGATTGCTATTTTGGCAAGTGAATTTCACCCCAGAAGAAAATATATGTTTTTGCGGATACTAATATAGTTTGCCAGGCTCAGCTGTGACACCAGATTTAGAGGATTGCTATTTTGGCAAGTGAATTTCACCCCAGAACAAAATATATGTTTTTGCGGATACTAATATAGTTTGCCAGGCTCAGCTGTGACACCAGATTTAGGGTGTTGCTATTTTGGCAAGTGAATTTCACCCCAGAAGAAAATATATGTTTTTGCGGATACTAATATAGTTTGCCAGGCTCAGCTGTGACACCAGATTTAGAGGATTGCTATTTTGGCAAGTGAATTTCACCCCAGAACAAAATATATGTTTTTGCGGATAATAATATAGTTTGCCAGGCTCAGCTGTGACACCAGATTTAGTGGATTGCTATTTTGGCAAGTGAATTTCACCCCAGAACAAAATATATGTTTTTGCGGATAATAATATAGTTTGCCAGGCTCAGCTGTGACACCAGATTTAGTGGATTGCTATTTTGGCAAGTGAATTTCACCCCAGAACAAAATATATGTTTTTGCGGATACTAATATAGTTTGCCAGGCTCAGCTGTGACACCAGATTTAGTGGATTGCTATTTTGGCAAGTGAATTTCACCCCAGAAGAAAATATATGTTTTTACGGATACTAATATAGTTTGCCAGGCTCAGCTGTGACACCAGATTTAGGGGATTGCTATTTTGGCAAGTGAATTTCACCCCAGAACAAAATATATGTTTTTGCGGATACTAATATAGTTTGCCAGGCTCAGCTGTGACACCAGATTTAGAGGATTGCTATTTTGGCAAGTGAATTTCACCCCAGAACAAAATATATGTTTTTGCGGATAATAATATAGTTTGCCAGGCTCAGCTGTGACACCAGATTTAGTGGATTGCTATTTTGGCAAGTGAATTTCACCCCAGAAGAAAATATATGTTTTTACGGATACTAATATAGTTTGCCAGGCTCAGCTGTGACACCAGATTTAGGGTGTTGCTATTTTGGCAAGTGAATTTCACCCCAGAAGAAAATATATGTTTTTGCGGATACTAATATAGTTTGCCAGGCTCAGCTGTGACACCAGATTTAGAGGATTGCTATTTTGGCAAGTGAATTTCACCCCAGAACAAAATATATGTTTTTGCGGATAATAATATAGTTTGCCAGGCTCAGCTGTGACACCAGATTTAGTGGATTGCTATTTTGGCAAGTGAATTTCACCCCAGAACAAAATATATGTTTTTGCGGATACTAATATAGTTTGCCAGGCTCAGCTGTGACACCAGATTTAGGGTGTTGCTATTTTGGCAAGTGAATTTCACCCCAGAAGAAAATATATGTTTTTGCGGATACTAATATAGTTTGCCAGGCTCAGCTGTGACACCAGATTTAGAGGATTGCTATTTTGGCAAGTGAATTTCACCCCAGAACAAAATATATGTTTTTGCGGATACTAATATAGTTTGCCAGGCTCAGCTGTGACACCAGATTTAGTGGATTGCTATTTTGGCAAGTGAATTTCACCCCAGAACAAAATATATGTTTTTGCGGATACTAATATAGTTTGCCAGGCTCAGCTGTGACACCAGATTTAGTGGATTGCTATTTTGGCAAGTGAATTTCACCCCAGAAGAAAATATATGTTTTTACGGATACTAATATAGTTTGCCAGGCTCAGCTGTGACACCAGATTTAGGGTGTTGCTATTTTGGCAAGTGAATTTCACCCCAGAAGAAAATATATGTTTTTGCGGATACTAATATAGTTTGCCAGGCTCAGCTGTGACACCAGATTTAGAGGATTGCTATTTTGGCAAGTGAATTTCACCCCAGAACAAAATATATGTTTTTGCGGATACTAATATAGTTTGCCAGGCTCAGCTGTGACACCAGATTTAGGGTGTTGCTATTTTGGCAAGTGAATTTCACCCCAGAACAAAATATATGTTTTTGCGGATACTAATATAGTTTGCCAGGCTCAGCTGTGACACCAGATTTAGAGGATTGCTATTTTGGCAAGTGAATTTCACCCCAGAACAAAATATATGTTTTTGCGGATAATAATATAGTTTGCCAGGCTCAGCTGTGACACCAGATTTAGTGGATTGCTATTTTGGCAAGTGAATTTCACCCCAGAACAAAATATATGTTTTTGCGGATAATAATATAGTTTGCCAGGCTCAGCTGTGACACCAGATTTAGTGGATTGCTATTTTGGCAAGTGAATTTCACCCCAGAACAAAATATATGTTTTTGCGGATAATAATATAGTTTGCCAGGCTCAGCTGTGACACCAGATTTAGTGGATTGCTATTTTGGCAAGTGAATTTCACCCCAGAAGAAAATATATGTTTTTACGGATACTAATATAGTTTGCCAGGCTCAGCTGTGACACCAGATTTAGGGTGTTGCTATTTTGGCAAGTGAATTTCACCCCAGAAGAAAATATATGTTTTTGCGGATACTAATATAGTTTGCCAGGCTCAGCTGTGACACCAGATTTAGAGGATTGCTATTTTGGCAAGTGAATTTCACCCCAGAACAAAATATATGTTTTTGCGGATAATAATATAGTTTGCCAGGCTCAGCTGTGACACCAGATTTAGTGGATTGCTATTTTGGCAAGTGAATTTCACCCCAGAAGAAAATATATGTTTTTGCGGATACTAATATAGTTTGCCAGGCTCAGCTGTGACACCAGATTTAGGGTGTTGCTATTTTGGCAAGTGAATTTCACCCCAGAACAAAATATATGTTTTTGCGGATACTAATATAGTTTGCCAGGCTCAGCTGTGACACCAGATTTAGTGGATTGCTATTTTGGCAAGTAAATTTAACCCCAGAACAAAATATATGTTTTTGCGGATACTAATATAGTTTGCCAGGCACAGCTGTGACACCAGATTTAGGGTGTTGCTATTTTGGCAAGTGAATTTCACCCCAGAAGAAAATATATGTTTTTGCGGATACTAATATAGTTTGCCAGGCTCAGCTGTGACACCAGATTTAGAGGATTGCTATTTTGGCAAGTGAATTTCACCCCAGAACAAAATATATGTTTTTGCGGATACTAATATAGTTTGCCAGGCTCAGCTGTGACACCAGATTTAGGGTGTTGCTATTTTGGCAATTGAATTTAACCCCAAACCAAAATATCTGTTTTGGCGGACACTATTATATTTTGCCAGCCACTGCTGAAACCACTGATGTATGGTTTTGCTATTTTGCCAATTGAATTTCACCCCAGAAAATAATCTATCCTTTGCCAGACAGCAGACAGTATTATGCTTGTCTAGCCAAAGCTGGAACACCAGATTTAGGGGATTGGTATTTGGGCAATTGTATTTAACCCCTTAATAAAATATAGAAATTGCTATCCTGAGTTTCTAGGGGTGACAATTAGCACAGCCAAGCCCCTGATGGAGGATATAGCAAAAAAAAATAGTATTGAAGCATTGATGGATGTGTGGCAGCTTGTTCTGGAGCACCACAAGTCACAAAATGGCCGCCGATCAACCCAGAAAATAAGTGACAGAAAAACGCTCTGTGCAGCCAAAAAACCAGCAATCAAGTAAATAGCAGAAGTTCACTGATTCTCAGCTGCAGATCGATCCGTTCATTAGGTGCTGTTGCTGACTTTTCCCTGCCTATCTCGCCCTCACAGAAGCTGCATCCTCTCCCTACACTAGTCAGAGCAGTGTGACGTGCGGCGCTACGTGACTCCAGCTTAAATAGAGGCTGGGTCACATGCTGCACTTGGCCAATCACAGCCATGCCATTAGTAGGCATGGCTGTGATGGCTTCTTAGGGCAAGAAGTAAGACGCTAGCTGATTGGCTGCTGTGCAGCCCTTCAGAAAGCAGGAAGAAATCGACGAACACCGAACCCGAACCCGAACTTTTTTGAAAATGTCCGGGTTCGGGTCCGGGTCCCGGACACCCCAAAATTCGGTACGAACCCGAACGATGCGCGAACTGTTCGCTCAACACTAGAGTCCACTCTATACCTCTCCTGGTGCTTTTTGGTGAATAGTGAACCCTCTTTATTTTCCCATCTGCGACGTTTTAACCGCTCTTTGCGGTCTTTATCAAGCATACAAACATGGTGTCAATATGGGGGTATATATACCCAGAATTCATAGTGAATCAATCAAGTGTCAATCAATGCAAAAGTATCAAAATACAGTACAAAATACAATGTGCTTATCATACTCGTCATATCAATATATAAAACAGTTGCGTGTGTCTATAAAATACAATAAATATACATGTAAATACCAAAAATACACAAAAGTTTGATAGTGCCGTGCCTAATTAATTAGTGAGCACCTGTGACAACGTGATTTAAAAGCAAGAGAACCAATCAGCTTGAGAATACATTGAAACAAACTTACATAGCATTGGTACAACACTGGAGAATGTCGCGCTCGTCCACAGGAAACCAGGAGCCCGGACCTTGCCCTGAACCTTGGCGCACAACAAGTCTCTATGTATGAAGTTTTCTCTTCATACATAGCATTGGTGGTTCAATGGAGCACGGCCCAGCACACTGAGTTCTGTAACGCGCATGTCACGCTGCTAGGTTACCAGTCCCAACATCCTTGCGTCACGCAGCACTAGCAACACACGTGATCAAGTCAGTTGACCTAGTCACGTGTGCCAGCATGCACAGCGCGACCAAGGAGGTCGGACCGCCCCCCATGACCATCAGAGGAGGACAACCAAGAGAGGAGGAGCGAGGAGCCGTCGTGGGGGCATCACATGACTCAGTCAGGTAAAGCTTCTCCATGGCGACCATCCACCGCTATCCCCCTCCGTCAGAAGCCACCTCCATTCGGTACAGCGCGGCAGGCGCTACGCACAGACACAGGCGCATCTGAAATTGTAACAAACTCACACATGACACATTGGGAGACAATACAATTAGGCACGGCACTATCAAACTTTATGTATTTTTGGTATTTACATGTATATTTATTGTATTTTATAGACACACGCAACAGTTTTATATATTGATATGACGAGTATGATAAGCACATTGTATTTTGTACTGTATTTTGATACTTTTGCACTGATTGACACTTGATTGATTCACTATTAATTCTGGGTATATATACCCCCATATTGACACCATGTTTGTATGCTTGATAAAGACCGCAAAAAGCGGTTGAAACGTCGCAGATGGGAAAATAAAGAGGGTTCACTATTCACCAGAAAGCGGAGTGCTGCCTTATTTTTGGATCTATGGATTTGTGACTGCCTAGCCAGCAGTCGTACGGTATTTGCACCCAATCTCAGTGCTGTGCTGCTGTTTTTGTGTGGCTGATATGGCCCATAAAAGGTAAGAATTAATGTTAGGGACCACTCGAGAGGCAACCGTGAAGTGGTGGGTGGCTTACATAATTTGGCCAAAATATAAACTAATGCCTCATCTAACATCCAGCATAGTGGCAGGACGGAGCTCTAGCTGCAGTGTGCCATTGCACCTTTGTTTTTTCAGCCCTATTTAACCCTAAGGACCCGGCCATTTGTTGCAAATCTGACCAGTGTCACTTTATGTGGTGATAACTTTTAAACGCTTTTACTTATCCAGGCCATTCTGAGATTGTTTTTTCGTAACATATTGTACTTCATAACAGTGGTAAAATGGAGTCAAAAAATTTCATATTTATTTATTAAAAAATAACAAATTTACCAAAAATTTGGAAAAATTTGCAATTTTGCAAGTTTCAATTTCTCTACTTCTATGATACATATTATTACCGCCCAAAAAAGTTATTTATCTAAATTCCCCATATGTCTACTTCATGTATCGATCATTTTGGGAATGCTATTTTATTTTTTGGGGACGTTACAAGGCTTAGAAATTTAGAAGCAAATCTTGAAATTTTTCAAAACCCACTTTTTAGGGACCAGTTCAGGTCTGAAGTCACTTTGTGAGGCTTACATAATAGAAACCACCCAAAAATGACCCCATTCTAGAAACTACACCCCTCAAGGTATTCAAAACTGATTTTACAAATGCTGTTAACCCTTTAGGTTTTCCACAAGAGTTAATAAAAAATTGAGAAAAAAAATTCAGAATTTCGTTTTTTTTTTTTAAACATTTTCCATTTTAATCCATTTTTTCCAGTAACAAAGCAAGGGTTAAAAGCCAAACAAAACTCAATATTTATTGCCTTGATTCTGTAGTTTGCATAAACACCCCACATGTGGCCATAAAATGCTGTATGGCCAAACGGCAGGGTGCAGAATGAAGGGAACACCATATAGTTTTTGAAAGACGGATTTTGCTGGACTGGATTTTTGACACCATGTCCCATTTGAAGCTCCCCTGATGTACTCCTAGAGTAGAAACTCCATAAAAGTGACTCCATCTAAGAAACTACACCCCTCAAGGTATTTAAAACCGGTTTTACAAACTTTGTTAACCCTTTAGGTGTTCCACAAGAGTTATTGGCAAATGAAGATGAAATTTCAGAATTTCTATTTTTTGTTACCTTGCCTCAAAAAAAGTGTAATATAGAGCAAGAAAAAATCATACTTACCCTAAAATAATACAAACAAAACTGCCACCTTATCCCATAGTATCCAAAATGGGGTCACTTTTTTGGAGTTTCTACTGTAGGGGTGCATCAGGGGGGCTTCAAATGGGACATAGTGTCAAAAATCCAGTCCAGCAAAATCTGCCTTCCAAAAACCATATGGCGTTCCCTTCCATCTATGCCCTGCTGTTTGGCCATACAGCAGTTTACGACCACATATGGGGTGTTTCTGCAAACTAGAGAATCAGGGCAATAAATATTGAGTTTTGTTTGGCTGTTAACCCTTGCTTTGTTACTGGAAAAATGGATTAAAATGGAAAAATTGCAAACAAAATAGCTGTTTTGGGACAGTGTTTATTTATTTTTTATTTACATAGTTGAACTGACAGGTTAGATTGTGTGCTATTTCTATAGAGCAGGTTGTTACGGACGCGACAATACCAAATATGACTACTTTTGGTTTTTTTTGTTTCAGTTTTTCATACCAAAGCATTTTTGAAAAAATTATTTTTTAGTGTCTCCACATTCTGAAAGCCATATTTTAAATTTTTATTTTTTGGTCGACTGTCTTATGTATGGGCTCATTTTTTGCAGGATGAGATGACGGTTTGATTGGCACTATATTGGGGTGCATATGACATTTTGGTCGCTTGCTATTACACTTTTTGTGATGTTAGGTGACAAAAATGACTTTTGACACAGTATTTATATAATATTCTTTTTTGTGTTCACCTGAGTTCATGTGTTATTTTTATAGAGCAGATTGTTACGGAATCGGTGATACCTAATATGTATACTTTTTTATATTTATTTAAGTTTTACACAATAATATTATTTTTGAAACAAAAAAAATCATGTTTTAATGTCTCCATAGTCTGAGAGTCACATTTTTTTATTTTTTTGGGCGATTGTCTTATGTAGGGTATCATTTTTAGCGGGATGAAATGACTGATTTATTGACATTATTTTTGGGTGCATATAACTTTTTGATGGCTTGCTATTACAGTTTTTGTGATGTGAGGTGACAAAAATTTATTTTTTTACATTGTTTTTATTTTTTACGGTATTTACCTGAGGGGTTAGATCATGTGATATTATTATAGATACGATTCTTATGGAATCCAAAACCCACTTTAACTATAACAGCATTTTAGAAAAAAAAATTATGTTTTAGTGTCTCTATAGTCTGAGAGCCATATTTTTTTATTTTTTTGGGTGATTGTCCTATTTAGGGGCTCATTTTTTGCGGGATGAGATGGCGGTTTGATTGCTACTATTTTGAGAGGCATACGCTTTTTTGATCGCTTTTCTTTACACTTTTTGTGATGTAAGCTGCCAAAAAATGGCTTATTTTACACTATTTTTATTTTACGGTATTTTCGTGAGGGGTTAGGTCATGTGATATTTTTATAGAGCAGGTTTTTTCGGATGCGGCGATACCCAATATGTGTAGTAGTGTATTTTATTATTTTTACTTTTATTCAGTGATATGTGTTTTTTTATTTTAACTTTTTTTCACTTTAAAAAATTTTTTTTTTTACCCAGACACACTTGGTTCTTGTAGATCCAGTGGATCTGAGGTCTATCTAATACAGTACAGTACACTATACAGTGTACTGTACTGTATTTTTTTTACTTTACATAGTCTAAGCAGACCTGTGCCTTTAGCACAAGTCTGATTAGACTTACCCTCAGTTCACACTTGCGCGTTTTACAGCGCGTTCGAACGCGCAGTAAAACGCATAACCGTTGCAAACCAATGCTTCCCTATGGGACTGGTTCACATTTTCACGTTTTACAGCGCGTTCGAACGCGCTGAAAAACGCCCGACGCATAAACAAGTACTTGAGCTTTTTTTGGGGCATTTGTCGCGCGTTTTGGCCATAGACTTCAATAGGAACGCACAACGCTTGTGTTTTGCGCGTTTTTGACACTGAAAACGCGCGTTTATGAATTTGCAACATGCTGGAAAGGCCAAAATTCATATAGACAGTGATATTTGGTCATTGGACAACACTGCAGTCAATCACACAAACGCGCGTAAAACGCACGTTTACTATTGCCAAAAACGCGCACAAAAACGCGCGTAAAACGCATGACAAAAACGCGTGGAAAACGCACGTCTCAGAAACGCTCAGGTCTGAACCCAGCCTTACAGTACCATGGCAAGCAGGACGCCTCTGAAAGCGTCCTGCTGCCATGGTAACCATCACCCGCTGCTGTCAGCAGCGGGTGATAGGGAGGGAGGGGGGCTCCCTCTCTCTGCGATCCCATCCTGTCAGGGGGCTGCAAAGGTACAGCAGCCCCCGATGGGAGAGGGAGGGAGCTCCCTCCCTGTTAACCCCTTCCATATAGCGATCCGTACGGACCGCGGCATGGAAGGGGTTAAAACTGCTGACATCTCGGTTCACAGGACCCCCCTGGGCATTGTAACAAGGGAACCTGCTGAATGATTTCAGCAGGTACCTCGTTCCGATCACTGCCGGCTGAGCAGCAGTGATCGGAACTACTCATGACATACCGGTACGTCATGGGTCCTTAAGGACTCGGGAACCATGACGTACCGATACGTCATAAGTCCTTAAGGGGTTAAAGGGGTTGTCTCACTTTAGCAAGTGGCATTTATCATGTAGAGAAAGTTTATACAAATCACTTACTAATGTATTGTGATTGTCCATATTGCCTCCTTTCCTGGCTTGATTTATTTTTTCAAGACATTATACACTGTTTGCTTGCAGGGATACAACCACCCTGCAATCCAGCAGCACTGGCCGTGCTTGCACACTATAGGATAAAATGTCAACTTATCTGCACTCCCTGGGTCCTGACCACCAGAAAGGCCAGCACTTTTTCCTATATTGTGCAAGCACAGCCACTGCTGATGGGTTGCAGACTGGTCATAACCCCTTGAAACGAGCCATGTACTTTGTGATGGAAAAATGAATTAAGGCTACTTTCACACTTGCAGTAGCCTTTTCCGGCAGGCTGTTCCGGCGGAGGAACCGTCTGCCGGATCTGTTCTACCGCGAGTCCACTATGCTACTGGAAGTCTGCTCCGGCTCCATTTACTATAATAGGGGCAGGCCGGGGGTCTGGCCGCAGCACGGTTAACATGCCTAGAGGCAGCCGGACAAAAACCGCAGTGTGCTGTAGTTTTATTCCGCCCGCCTCTCGGCATTCCGCCGAAAAAGTCTACCGCAAGTGTGAAAGTGGCCTAAGCTAGCAAATGAATCAATATGGACAATCACAATACATAAGTAAGTGTCTTGTATTAACTGTGTCTACATGATAAATGACATTTGCTGATGTGAGGCAACCCCTTTAAGACCCTAGCAATGCCCTTGTGTACAATGTAAGTAAGAGTCATGTTAATCTGGTGTAGACCAACCCACACTGTACAACCAATGCCCCTTATTGCCCCACGCTTTGTACTCCTCGATACCGATGCTGTAAACAATATACCACTCTTTTAAAGAGAAACTATGAGAACAATTTTGCATTATGCTAATAATATGCTACACAAAGTTGTAGTTATGCAAATACTTTAAAAGCAACTGTCATACTGTACATAGTGCTATTATTAGTATTTTGCACTCCACTTACCCAAAGAATTATTCCTCTTTTTCATACATTATTTGCATACATACTTTGTTCATTGTATGAAAAGTACAATATGTAAATAAGAAAGGTACATTGTGACCTTATGAAAGTATTGCGTGCGTATTACGTGAATATTACATTGCTGTTTTTTCGCAATCAAGAAAATAACCGCAGCGCTGAGCGTCACAGCCAGGAAGAAGGAACGCCCAGGGAGAGAAGTTGATGTCTCCTCCCTGTTGTTCTGACCAGAGAATGTAACGGGGGCCAGAGCAGGCGAACAGAGCCCCGCACAGATTCTAAGTATTATATTAATTGCACCCCCTCCACATGATAATTAATTGGTGGCAGTGGCCAGAGGGTTTTCTCCCCTCCTCACCCATTGGTGGCAGTGGTAGCTTCTGATCGGAGCCCCAGCAGTGTAATCACAGGGCTCCAATCGGTTACCATGGCAGCAGGGACACTACTGAAGCCCTGGCTGCCATGGTAAGCTCCCTGCTGCCGTGTGTACTATGCACAGAGCAGCAGGGAGAGTGTAAAGTCCAGTCATTGTTGAAATATTTTTGAACGGAGTCATGCACCACATGAATCGGATATATGTTTATTTGGGAAAGCGCACTAGCTCTCTCCCTTATTATTGAGTGTAAAGTCCTATTCACTCTAATAGAGCTCTATTAGGGTGAATATGACAAGGGTTCTAGCTCCTATGGAGGCTAATAGTTATTAAATAAAAAGTAAAAAAAAAAAAGTTTAAACATATCGCACATGCTTCAAATTATCTATACCACATATCACTAAATCATAAAGTCCATGTGTAAACCAAAACAGCAACACCAAAACAAATACACGTATATAACATGAATTCATATTTTATTGATACATATATACCAAATACATGACAGACATATTCATTTATAAAATAGAGGTACAACAGGAGGATACAGTAGAAAAATGAGGCAATCACCTCCTACTACGGCCTAACAAGAAAGTGCACTGTGCTCTATAATAAATAAAAGACCAAATCAAGTCCTTATAGCAGCAGAAAAACAATAAATAGTGGACACAAAACGCCTACTAAGTTAAATACCTTTAAGAGGTATTAAGAGTGCTGTGTACAGCAGGAAGTAAAACCTGCGTCCTAAGGATTATATACACAGCAGCATTCAACATCAATAATAATAAAATATATGATATCAACACATACACAGTATTGAGCAATAAGTGACACTAGTGGAGTGATACCAAAAAGCGAGATTTTGGCCACAGCACCAAGATGAAGGCAGAAGAAGCTGGTTGAAGTAAGACAGAGAAGCTGGGGCAGACTTGATAAAGGGGTCGCCGAGACCCCGAAACGCGTTGTCTAATAAAGCTTTCATCATACACTTCCGCTTGGGACAGGTGTTTTGCGCCGAATGGTGTCCAAAAAGCCAAACACTCACTGGTATATGTGAGAGGCGAAATTATTTTTGTAGACGGTATTCCGAACGGCGGCCCAGCCAGCCACCATCGGGAATTTAGGACGCACCTGGCAGCATCCACCCATCATCCCTGAACAGAATAACAGTTAAGAGCGATAATAAAGAAACATAAAAGGTGAGCATAAACCTATTATTTTATTAACACGACATCACAATTCCTGAACGTATCACCCTATGAGCGCCTTCTCGTTTCACGGCTTCACTACACTACTGGCCGAGCAGGAAAGCTTGTCCAGGGCAAACTCGACCAGTTGGGGCCACAAATCAAGTTTGGCTGTCCAGTAGTCCAGGGGATCTTCCATGTGGGATGGCGGGGTGCAGACCAAGTATGCCACCACCTGTTGTTTTAGGTTCTGCTCCATGTCTTGCTACTGGTGGGTAGTTTCTTCACTAGGTGAAGATAAGTGCTTATCAGAGCATCTAGACTTAAGTTGCTGATGATGGAGCTGGTACTGCTCCTCCCCCCCCCCCCCCTGCAGCCATAGCAGTGGAACGTGAGCACAGAGGGCCCTCCTGGTGAGACCTTGGTGAGGATGGGCAATGGCGCACATAGGCAGCAACGTAGGATGTCTCGATAATAGTGTAAAAAAGACCCCCATTTTGGACCAGTATCGAGGGTCTAAAATGGTGGAGAGCCAGTAGTCATTCCTCTGCCGAATTGTGACAATTCAGCTGTCATTACGCAAGCAACCGAGCATGCATCAGGCCATTTGCGCAAGGGACTCAGAGGGATTCCCTGGCTCCACTGCATACTAACACTGTGTTTCAGAGTCATCTGCCTGGTCTTCCTCATCACCCTCTTGCTCCTACCTCCCTACCTCCTCCTGCTCCTCCTCTCTTGTCACTTCTGCAGAAAAACCAACTATTTTATGTACGTGTCCTCCTCCTCCTCCAGTTCAGCACCCACAGGGCTCAGATGGCCGTGAGATGTGGGGGCCACGTCTCCTGTCCCCTGGCAAGACAGATTTCCAGCATCTGTTCCAGGGCATGAAGCAGTGAAATGACGTTGTTCATCTCGTAGTACTCATGACTGACAAATAAAGTGACCTCCTCAAAGGGCCTGAGCAAAGAGCAAGTGTCACGCATGTGCTGCCACTGACTAATGTCAAAGTTACACAGGGGAGTGCTCCTGTCCGCCTGCATCATCAAGAAATTGTTTATGGCTTTCCTCTGCTCATATAGTCGGTCCAACATGTGGAGGGTAGAGTTCCAACAGAAAGGTTGCATATGAAGAGATGTTGGGGAATGCCACTCTGCCTTTACAGCTCAAGAAGGGCGTGCTGTACAGTGTAAGAGTGGCTGAAGTTCATGCACAGTTTCATGGCCATTTTCAGGATGTTTTGCAGATGGGTGAAAGACTTCAGGAATCGCTTTACAACCAGATTAACCATGTGCACCATGCAGGATGCATGGCTCAGCCCTCCTTGACCCAGCAATGACACCATGTTCTTCCCATTGTTGGTGACCGTGGTTCCAATCTTAAGTTGGCGATGAGACAGCCAGGATTTGATTTCTTGATGGAGGATGCGGAGCAGTTCCTCCCCTGTGTGACTCTGTTCGCCCCTAAACTAGGTGTAGAACAACGTGACATTGCTTGGCCCTGCACATGTGGTATTCTGGAGGAGCACACCGAATTGTGCCTGCAGTGAAGGCTGAGGGCAAGTTCTCTGAAAGGTGCAGAGTCCACCACATGGAAAGGGAGAGACTATAGTACCAGCAACTTGACCAGGAGCAAGTTCAGCTTCTGTGGTCTTTTTGCAATAGCCTCTGGGATCGATTGCTAACAAAATGACTGACTGGGAGTAGGAGGAGCATCAGGACCAGTAGATGTTGGGAAGGAAATACAACTCCCTTCTGCTGAGGTGGTAGAGTCTTGACTGCTGGAGAAGGGGTGAGGGACACTGGGTGATGCAGCGGTTACTGCCTCAGGCTGTACCACTATATTAGAACCATGGTTTTCCCAGGACACTTTATGGTGACGCTGTATGTGTTGATGCAAGGCCATAGTGCCAATATTGGCACCCGGGCCACGCTTCATCTTCTGCCCACAGATTCTGCAAATTGCCATGCAGGCGTCCTCCAGCAGCTTGATGAAAAATGTCCACACCGCCAAGCATGGCATTTTCCCACCTCCACTCTGTGCTGGCTGCCTGCTACCGCTGCCTCCGTAAACCCCTGCACCACTGCTTCTTTTCAGACAGGTAGGCTCCTGGACACGTTTTGCTCCTGACCTCCCACTGCTGTCACCCTGCTGACTCACTGCCACGCTAGCACCCTGCTGGCTCAGCCGCTGCCTCATGCTCAAGCTGCCACCCTCTTCTCCTGACGATGATGAAACCCCCTTTTCACCTGGCTCCCACGTGTGATCTGCTACACCATCGTCCACTACTGTCTGCACATCACTGATATCACCCTCAGCAGTCTCAGGACCACGTGCCTGACAGCTCGCAACACCAGCTCCCTCACGACACTCATCATCACTACTTGCCTGCCTACCGGAGGAAGCAGCGGATCTCTCCTCCGGATCTTCGCTGGGCAGTAGCTGCTGACTGTCCTCTAAAATCTCGTTCTTACTGAAAAGTGGAGCCGAGCCGATGGCATACAATACTTCTCGAGCTGGGGGAACAGAAAATGACAGAGGCAGGTTGAGGACAGGTGGGGGCACAGAGCTTGTTCCTGGGCCATGCCAACTAAGGGTCGTGTCAGAGGAACCCACCGACTCCTGGCTGGGGATGTCTGATGTTCCCCCCTTCTTCTGCTGCTACTTCTGCCTGTCCAGAAACATTTTGGCCACTGCCTGTTCCCTTAGAAGGGCCTGTCACCTGTCAGTCCGACATACTGTAAATAAGAATGAATGGAAGTACTTTGAATATGAAATAAACACACCCCAAAACTGGTTGTATGAAACTGCAAATTCCCCCCAAAAGTAAGGATGGATGGATGTTCTTTTATATATTTAAAATAAATAGACCCCAAAACTGCTTGTATCAGACTGCACTTTCATCAGACACTCTCCTATTGGTCCATGATCTCTCCCGACAGTGTGAATAATGCCTCCCTATCCTTTACCTACACTATAAATAATCTTTCCCTGAAAAGCTCAAGGAAAAGCGCAAGGGAATTCGACTTCAGGACGAATCAAATTTTTCCTGAAATTCGGATGGAATTCCACTTCGTCAACTTCGAATCGCTCATCTCTAGTCTTGATAAAAAAACAAACAAAACAAAAAATAAAAGACTCAGTATGGTGCAAATAGCAGGATTAAAGTAAAGATTGCCAAATCCAAAATATTATAAAATATATAATGTTGCCATCCAGTGATTCAACCAGACTAAAATGTTGATTCAATCATGTCATTTAAACCATTGGGCTGCAAGCAGTCTAGTTTGTAGACCTCCTCAAATTTTAAAAACCGAAGTGGAACTCTGGTTTATACTGTGTATACTCAATAGGGGTAACAATGATCCAGCTTAAATCACAGTCATGTAGCTTTGCACAATGATGTGACAGACCGCTTCTGGAATCTCTTCTGAACATTATGCCAATAAGCATTTATCCTAAATCTAAGCAGTTGTGTGGTGCATCCAATATATTGAAGATTACATGAGTATTGCAGAAGATAGATCACACATTCAGAGTTACAACTGAGAAAACAATTGATGGGGAATTGTTTTCTAGTGATCATGAATTGAAAGAAACAGAGACAGGTTTGTGTGGAGGCACAGATTTAGAGAATGGCACATAAAATTTCTGCTCCACTAAGTTCCCAAGAGCATAGTGGCCTCCATTTTTCTAAAATAGAAGTAGTTTGGAAAATCCAAGACTCTTCCTAGAGCTGGCCTTCCCACCAAACAAAGTAATCAGATGAGAAGGGCCTTGGTAAGAGAGGTGACCAAGAAGCCAATAGGCACTTTGGCTGCGCTCCAAAGATCCTGTGTGCAGAAAGGAGAAACTTCCAGGAGGTCAGCTATCATTGTAACGCTCCACCAGTCTCGACTGTATGGCAGAGTGGCCAGAAAGAAGCCCCTCCTCAGTAAAAGACTCATAAAAGCCCACGTCAAGTTTAGTATAAAGCACCATGTTTCAAAGTGCTTCAACTAAGTTGTGAGTAAAGGGTATGAATTCTTATGTCAAAATAAGAACATTCTGTTTTCACTTTGTCATTATGGGTTATTGAGTGCAAAATGATGGGATCACAACATAACAAAGTGTGAAAAAAGTAAAAGAGTATGAAGACTTGCCGAATACATCGTGTATGAAATGTGGTTGGATCACCAAACAATGTCATAACCCCATATATAACCAGATGTCACACAGTGGGCATATATCCATAGTCAGTGTAAATTTCCCAAATTATGGGCAAAGCATATGATACTTATGTACTGACATATCAAGGATCCATTATAGTGTAACTGAAAAGGGGACTGGCACCTCTTGAAATGTAATACGTGCCACACATGCACATATGTACAAAAACCCACCAGGAAAGAAAATGAGGAACATTTAATAAAATAATAATGCCACTATTGTGTGTAGAAAATGTCACAAATTATGAAGCATTTCCACCATAATTTGTGACTTTTTTGAGCTTGAGACTTTTCTAAAGTGGCAATAAAAGGGGTGGGGCTTAGCAGAGGGGGCCAGGCTTTGCACCACCTGCCAGATTTACCCTCCAGAAACTGGTGTAAGTTATAGCTGATGTATATGTCAGCCTCTAGCTGGCATAGATTTCAGTTTCTGGCACGTGGAATTCCAGAGATGAAATTATTTTAACATTGTTAGCTAAAAACAAATCCAAAGGTGACGAAGCAAAGGTGAAACCCCAGCATGGTGATAGACGGGAAGCCGGTCAAATTTTTTATATGCCTATATTCCTCGCATTTTGTGAGTATAATAAACAACTGGTTTGTTATTAATATCCATTGCGGTCCTTCACTACTTTTTGCCTGTCTGGTTTTGACCATTATAGGACGGGCGAATAGATGTGTGTCAAGAAGCCAGTGATTGGCGTATTGATAAATGTCAGCACAAACTAAAGTGGTCTGAGTGGAGTTTTTGGTGAGCAGCGCATTTCTAATATTGCAAAGACTGGGGTGATACACCTGTCTTATTCTACTATTTGTGGCATATCCACATTGATTAATAGATAAGCAATTCTATTAAACGCTGATTGACAAATTGGGGTGATACATCTGTCTCATTCTACTGTTTGTGGTGTGTCCACATTGATTAATAGATGAGCAATCCTATTAGGCCCTGATTCACATAATGGGGTGTTACACCTGTCTCATTTTACTCATTTTGTTTGTGGTGTGTCCACATTGATATTTAACCTCTTCTGTTAGCCAGATACTATGATTTAGTGTAACAGAACACCCTGTGGGCAGTGCAAATAAATGGATTCTTTGCACAGCAGAGTTGCCCACGAGTTGATCATCTTTTTTGTTGGAAAAATTATTCTTTTTGTAAAAATATTAGTCTTGTAACAAAATTGTTTTTTTTTTTGGATAAATTAATCTTTTACCAAATAAATTAGTCTGCTCCAATATTACAATCCCCAATCCCTAACAAACAATGGTAAGCGGGTAACCTGCACCTGTTGGCAAAGGGTAGACACATGGCGATCACTTCAGTGCAGCCTGTGTGCAGCCCCAGACTTGTAAGGACTTCACAAAACAGTTAGTGCTAAACGCCACTTGGCACTCCAGTAACTTGGATGCTGTACGCCTGGGGTCAAATAACTCCTTGTATTAGGGTTAAAACCAGATAGGCAGCTGGATTATTGCCATATGGGAGGAGTGTCGGTTATTTCAATGAACCACACAAATCACTCCACCAACATGACCCAAATTATTGTAGTTTAGTCAGTGTTTGGTCAGTGTTTTGTCTCAGTATTTGATCATAATTTGTAAGACAAAAGTAGGAGTGGGTCCAAAACACAAATGAGATGCAAATTATTACATTACATTATATCTCTGTTTTGGACCCACTACTATTTTTGGCTTACAATTACTGATCAAATACTGATACAAAACACTGACAAAATACTGACCATCTGAAAGATGCTTTATGCATGCTCAAAATACAGGATTTATTATTGTTTTTTTATGTTCCTATCACTGATTAGAAAAACTGTGATGTTAACACAACCTTACTGCCACTGCTGCTGCCTCCCTACCCAATCTGTCATTGGGCCACTATTGTCATGGTTACTGTCACTGCTGTTGCTGCCACCACGGTCACCACTCTGTGATGGGACCACTACTTGAATCTTGGGACACTACATGGTTAAGTCCACGGCGATAAATTAGACGCTTCTACTGACCTTTAATACGGATGCACAGTAATTTCAAGGCTAACAGAAGGGATTAGCTATGAATCTTGGTGCCATGCACAGTGATATAGATGGCGATAAATTACAACTGCCTGTAATGCTGATGGCACAGTACCTACAGAACGGAATAAAGGTGTTCTCCGGCCCCTACTTTAAATTTAGGCCATTATAATTATCTGTGGAGGGAAAAATATTACAAGTATACTTACCCTCTGCAGTGCAGTGGTTCGCAGGATCTTATTCACGATCATGTGACTGCTTCTGCAGCATTTTCAGGTCTTCTGGTCCATCTCAGTCTTCTTGTCTTCCTCTATGAAGACAGGAGACAGCACGTCATCGCTGACGTCACCGCCTCTTGCCGCCCTTCCCAGGTCCTCATGCCTGCACACTACTGTGCATGCGCCGGGACCCTGCCGTCTTTTGAGTGTACAGGCTTCTATGAGAAGCCTGTACTGACTCGTACACAGTGTGATCTATGCGCTGTGTATGAGTCTCAGCATAGCGATCAGCCACAGAGGCTAATCGCTATGCTGTGGAAGGCAAAAGAGGCAATGGAGGGAACATGAGGGGCACTGTGGATGGCAAAGAAGGAATTAGGTGGCACACAAGGGGCACTGTGGATGGCAAAGGGGGCACTGGATGGCACACAAGGGGCAGTGTGGATGGCAAAGAAGGACTTAGGTGGCACACAAGGGGCACTGTGGATGGCAAAGGGGGCACTGGATGGCACACAAGGGGCACTGTGAATGGCAAAGGGGCACTGGACAGCACAAAAGGGGCACTGTGGATGGCAAAGGGGACACAATGGCACATGAGGGGCACTGTGGATGGCAAAGGGGCACTGGATGGTGCATAAGGGGCATTGCAGGTGGTAAAGAGTATACTGGATGGCACATAAGGGGCATTGTGGATGGCAAAGGGGCACTTGATGGCGCATGAGTAGCCCTCTAGATGGCAAAGGGGCACTGGATGGCACACAAGGGGCACTGTGAATGGCAAAGGGGCACTGGACAGCACAAAAGGGGCACTGTGGATGGCAAAGAGGACACAATGGCACATGAGGGGCACTGTGGATGGCAAAGGGGCACTGGATGGTGCATAAGGGGCATTGCAGGTGGTAAAGAGTATATTGGATGGCACATAAGGGGCACTGTGGATGGCAAAGGGGCACTTGATGGCACATGAGTAGCCCTGTAGATGGCAAAGGGGCACTGGATGGCACACATGGGGCACTGAGGATGAAAAGTGTGCACTGGATGGGAAACAAGGGGCACTGTGGATGGCAAAGGGGCACTTGATGGCGCATAAGGGGCACTGTGAATGGCAAAGAGGGCATGGATTACACATGAGGGGCTCTGTGGATGGCAAAGGGGGCACTGGATGGCACATGAGGGTCCCTGTGGATGCAGGGCCGGTGCAAGGATCTTTGCAGCCCTAGGCAAAAGAAAAGTTTGCCCCCCCCCATGTGACAGCACAATGCCCCACCCAAATAATCTGCTCTATTAAAAGGGTTATGCAATTTATTTAAACTGATGATCTATCCTCTGGATAGATCATCAGCATCTGATCGGCAGGGGGCCAACACCCAGGACCCCCGCCGATCAGCTGTTTGAGAAGGCAGCGGCGCTGGCAGTAGTGCCTCAGCCTTCTCGCTGTTTACCGCAGGCGCAGTGATGTCACGACTAATATCACTGGCCTGGGCAGGGCTAAGCTTCATTCAAGTGAACAGGGCTTAACCCCGCCAAGGCCCGTGATACTAGTCGTGACGTCACTGCGCCTGCGGTAAATAGCGAGAAGGCCGAGGCGCTACTGCCAGCACAGCTGCCTTCTCAAACAGCTGATCGGCGGAGATACCAGGTGTCGGACCCCTGCCGATCAGATGCTGATGATCTATCCAGAGAACAGATCATCAGTTTAAATAAACTGCAGAACCCCTTTAACTAAGGCCAGTTCTTTCTCCCCCTCTCTTGTCATTCTGTTCCTTCCCATGTTATTCTCTTTCCCCCTTGTCATTCTCTTTCCCCCTTGTTATTCTTTTTCCCCCTCTTGTCTTTACCTCCCCCTTTCTTGTCATTCTCTCCCCCCCCCCCTTGTAATTCTCTCCCCCTCTTGTCATTCTCTTTGTCCCTCTTGTCATTCTCTTTCCCCCATGTCATTCTCTCCCCCTTCTTGTCATTCTCTTCACCCCCATTTCATTCTTTCCCCCCTTGTCATTCTCTTTCCCAACCCCCTCTAGTGTATTGTGGCCGAGCTCTGTATGGTCCGCGGGTACAGCCGCTTTTGTTTCCTGTACCCAAGCGGACTGACAGGAAGTGCACACCGTGTGCGCACTTCATGTCAGTATGGCCAGGTACAGGATACAGATACTCCCTGTACCAGCGGACCATACAGGGCTTGGCCACGCTACAATGAGGGAGTGACAGGAGAGAGGGCTTAGCGCTTCCCCCCTGTCAGCCCCTCTCCTCTTGCTATGCCCGGGTGGTGTGCCCTCATGGACGCACCAGCCCGGGCAGTGCTGCAGCCGCCAGAGGCTCAATATTGATTCCTCAGGCGGCTGCAGCATGAGGGGGGGCCGGCGCTCCTGGCGGCACCCCTTCCCAAGGGGCGCTCTACCGGCTGCCTAGTCCGCTTATAGGATGCGCCGACCCTGTGTGGATGGCAAAGGGCACACTGGATGGCACATGAGGGGCACTGTAGATGGCAAAGGGAGCACTTAATGGTGCATGAGGGGCACTGTAGATGGTAAACAGGGCACTGGGGGCGCTGTGGATAGCCCTAAGGACACAGTGGATGTCACTTATGGAGGCGCTGTGAATGTCACTGTTATGGGGGCACTGTCGATATCACTGTTATGGGGGCGCTGTGGATGTCACTGTTATGGAGGCACTGTTGTAGGGACACTGTGGATATCACTTTTATGGGGACTCAGTATGAGTGATAGAGCTCATGCAAATGACTGTGATCGGTCCAGGAATCGCAGTCTTAATTGTCGGCCACATTTGCCAGGCCGACCGAGGCTTGCCTGACCCACACTCAGGGGTGGAATTCAAATTTTTAACAAGTTCCCTACTCAACGGTGGAAACGCAGCGTCAAGACACATGTTTACATATACATACACTATATATATGCAACACACATACACATAAATACACCATATACATAGTACACATACATAAATACACCATATATATATACACTATACTGCATACCACCCAACTTTTAAAAAGCCTAAGGAGCTAACCTATGAGCAATGTGCTAAGCGAAGATATACCTACACCCTATACATTTTATACACATTTGTTCCTAGCACTAAATACATATTTGCATACACATTATATTCAGTGCTATCCATAATACAGCGCCACGTACTTCTTACATCCAGTGACTTTTCCTCTGATGCAGACGTTCCTCTTTCCTCATCTTCTCCTTTCAGACCAGACCGTCATGATGATTTATTACCCATCTCTCGTCGCTGCAGTTTGACAAAAAGACACTTTGGGTTCTTACTTTTCCATCATCCTCCTACCTTTTGAACAACTCATCTTGCCACCTCTAATACTGTGCCCGCTGTGCTCCCTAATACTATACTACACAAACTGTACACCTGAAAATTATAGTACCACACAGATAGTGTCCACAATACTGTGCCCGCTGTGTTTGCCAATAGTATCCAGCAGAAACAGATAAACCCCCTTGACAACACTAGTGCCACACAGATAGCGCCCTTCAATATTTATTAGCACACACTGCCCTAAAATTACTGCGTCTAGCAAATAATGCCCCTGACACTAATAGTCCCTCATGATGTGCCACGGTAAATGCCCCCAGATGTGCCAGTATAAATGCCCCCAGTAGAGGCCCCCAGATGTGCCATAAAAAATCCCCCCAGTGCCCCCATGAGGTGACAGTATCACATGCCCCCAAGAGAAGGTCTGGAAGTCCAAGAAAAGTTTCACAGACACCTGCACAAATTTGGCTTTCATGGAGGAGTCATCAGAAGAAAACCTCTCCTGCATCCTCACCACAAAATTCTGTTTTAGAAATTTGCAAAAGAACATATAAACAAGCCTGATTCATTTTGGAAACAAGTCTTGTGGACCGATGAGTAGTGTTGAGCGAACAGTTCGAGCATAGTTCGGGTTCGTACCGAATTTTGGGGTGTTCGGGACACGGACCCGAACCCGAACCCGAACATTTTCAAAAAAGTTCGGGTTCGGGTCCATTGTTCGGCGATTTCTACCCGCTTTCTGAAGGGCTGCACAGCAGCCAATCAGCTAGCGTTTTACTTCTTGCCCTAAGAGCCCATCACAGCCATGCCTACTAATGGCATGGCTGTGATTGGCCAAGTACAGCATGTGACCCAGCCTCTATTTAAGCTGGAGTCATGTAGCGCCACACGTCACACTGCTCTGATTAGTGTAGGGAGAGGACGCAGCTTCTGTGAGGGCGAGATTAGGCAGGGAAAAGTCAGCATTAGCACATAGTGAAGTGATCGATCTACAGCTGTGAATGATTCAACTTCTGCTAGTTAATTGATCATTGGTTTTTAGGCTGCACAGAGCGTTTTTTGTCACTTTTTTCTGGGGTGATCGGCGGACATTTTGTGACTTGTGGTGCACCAGAACAAGCTGCCACCAAGTCCATCAATCCATCAATACTATATTTTTTTTTGCTATATCCTACATCAGGGGCTTGGCTGTGCTTATTGTCACCCCTAGAAACTCAGGATAGCAATTTCTATATTTTATTAAGGGGTTAAATACAATTGCCAAAATACCAATCCCCTAAATCTGGTGTTCCAGCTTTGGATAGCCAAGTATAATACTGTCTGCTGTCTGGCAAAGGATAGATTATTTTCTGTGGTGAAATTCAGTTGCCAAAATAGCAATCCCCTAAATCTGGTGTCCCAGCACTGGCTGGCAAAGTATAATAGTGTCCGCCAAAACATATATTTTGTTCTGGGGTGAAATTCAATTGCCAAAATAGCAATACCATAAATCAGTGGTTTCAGCTGTGGCTGGCAAAATAGAATAGTGTCCGCCAAAACATATAATTTGTTCTGGGGTGAAATTCAATTGCCAAAATAGCAATACCCTGAATCTGGTGTCCCAGCTGTTGCAGGCCAAGTGTTAATCTGTCCGTAAAAGGGTATATTTTGTTCTGGGGTGAAATCCAATTGCCAAAATAGCAATACCATAAATCAGTGGTTTCAGCTGTGGCTGGCAATGTATAATATTGTCCGCCAAAACATATATTTTGTTCTGGGGTGAAATTCAATTGCCAAAATAGCAATACCCTGAATCTGGTGTCCCAGCTGTTGCAGGCCAAGTGTTAATCTGTCCCTAAAAGGGTATATTTTGTTCTGGGGTGAAATTCAATTGCCAAAATAGCAATACCCTGAATCTGCCGTCCCAGTTGTTGCAGGCCAAGTGTTAATCTGTCCGTAAAAGGGTATATTTTGTTCTGGGGTGAAGTTCAATTGACAAAATAGCAATACCATAAATCAGTGGTTTCAGCTGTGGTTGGCAAAGTATAATAGTGTCTGCCAAAACATATATTTTGTTCTGGGGTGAAATTCAATTGCCAAAATAGCAATACCCTGAATCTGGTGTCCCAGTTGTTGCAGGCCAAGTGTTAATCTGTCCGTAAAAGGGTATATTTTGTTCTGGGGTGAAGTTCAATTGACAAAATAGCAATACCATAAATCAGTGGTTTCAGCTGTGGCTGGCAAAGTATAATAGTGTCTGCCAAAACATATATTTTGTTTTGGGGTGAAATTCAATTGCCAAAATAGCAATACCCTGAATCTAGTGTCCCAGCTGTTGCAGGCCAAGTGTTAATCTGTCCGTAAAAGAGTATATTTTGTTCTGGGGTGAAATTTAATTGCCAAAATAGCAATACCCTGAATCTGGTGTTCCAGCTGTTGCAGGCCAAGTGTTAGTCTGTCTGTAAAAGGGTATATTACACTCAAGGTGTATATACAAGTGCTGAGAGGGTCATCCTCATTAACTTCACACGCTACCGTGCATCTCCCATTGTATTTCTGTCCGTTAAAGGGTATATTACACAAAGTGTTAAAATACAATTGCTGGACTCATAATCCTACATATTTTTTCTCACGCTACTGTGCATCTCATAGTGTAAATCTGTCCATAAAAGGATACCTTTTATCCAGGGCCTAAATACTAGCCCTAAAAGAGATATTCCCCTAAATCAGTGGTTACTGCTGTGCCTGGATTAGTGTAATACGCTACATAAATAAATAGGCAGATAGTGTTAGGTGCCTGTAAAAAAAGGCCTGAATTTGAAATCAATACATTGGGCCAAATATTTTTTTTCTTATTGTGGTGCTTGGTGAATGGTAACAATGAGGAAAACATCTAGTAAGGGACGCGGACGCGGTCGTGGTGGTGTTAGTGGACCCTCTGGTGCTGGGAGAGGACGTAGCCATTCTACCACAGCCACACGTCCTAGTGAACCAACTACCTCAGGTTCAGTACCCGCCAGAATTTACAGCGATATTTGGTGGGGCCCAATGCCGTTCTAAGGATGGTAAGGCCTGAGCAGGTACAGGCGCTAGTCAATTGAGTGGCCGACAGTGGATCCAGCACGTTCACAACATTATCTCCCACCCAGTCTTCTGCAGAAAGAGCACAGGTGGCGCCTGAAAACCAAGCCCATCAGTCTGTCACATCACCCCCATGCATATCAGGGAAACTGTCTGAGCCTCAAGTTATGCAGCAGTCTCTTATGCTGTTTGAAGACTCTGCTGGCAGGGTTTCCCAAGGGAATCCACCTAGCCCTTCCCCAGTGGTGGAAGACATAGAATGCACTGATGCACAACCACTGATGTTTCCTGATGATGAGGACATGGGAATACCACCTCATCGGAGTCCGCACATCTCTGATGATGATGAAACACAGGTGCCAACTGCTGCGTCTTTTTGCAGTGTGCAGACCGAACAGGAGGTCAGGGAGGAAGACTGTGTGGAAGACGATGCAGGGGACGATGAGGTCCTAGACCCCACATGGAATGAAGGTCGTGCCACTGACTTTCATAGTTCAGAGGAAGAGGCAGTGGTGAAACCGAGCCAACAGCGTAGCAAAAGAGGGAGCAGGGGGCAAAAGCAGAACAGCCGCCGCCAAGAAAGTTCGCCTGCTACTGGCCACCGCCACCAGGGACCGAGCACCCCAAAGGCAGCTTCAAGGAGTTCCCGAGCACAACCTGCATGACCAGGCATCTACATGCAAAGCATGAACTGCAGTGGAGTAAACACCTTAAAAGCAAGGAACTCACTCTGGCTCTCCCTGCTCCCTCTTCTGCTGCTGCCTCGGCCTCTTCCTCCGCCTCGGGAGGAACGTTGTCACCTGCCGCCCACCAAACAGAGGATGTGCCACCGACACCACCACCTGCGTCACCAAGCATCTCCACCATGTCACACGGCAGCTTTCAGCTCTCCATCTCACAAACCTTGGAGAGAAAGCATAAATTCCCACCTAGCCACCCTCGAGCCCTGGGCCTGAATGCCAGCATTTGTAAACTACTGGCCTTTGAAATGCTGTCATTCAGGCTGGTGGACACAGACCGCTTCAAACAGCTTATGTCCATGGCGGTCCCACAGTATGTTGTTCTCACCCGCCACTTCTTCTCCAAGACAGCCGTGCCTTCCCTGCACAACCAAGTATCCGATAAAATCAAGTGTGCACTGCGCAACGCCATCTGTGGCAAGGTCCATCTAACTACAGATACGTGTACCAGTAAGCACGGCCAGGGATGCTATATCTCCCTAACTGCACACTGGGTAAATGTAGTGGCGGCTGGGCCCCAGGCGGAGAGTTCCTTGGCGCATGTCCTTCCGCCACCAAGGATTGCAGGGCATCATTCTTTGCCTCCTGTAGCCTCCTCCTCCTACTCTGCTTCCGCCTCCTCTGCTTCCACCAGCTCATCCAGTCAGCCACACACCTTCACCACCAACTTCAGCACAGCCCGGGGTAAACGTCAGCAGGCCATTCTGAAACTCATATGTTTGGGGGACAGGCCCCACACCGCGCAGGAGTTGTGGCGGGGTATTGAACAACAGACCGACAAGTGGTTTCTGCCGATGGGCCTCAAGCCCAGCCTGGTGGTGTGCGATAATGGGCGAAATCTCATCGCAGCTCTGGAACTAGCCGTTTGACGCACATCCCTTGCCTGGCGTATGTGCTGAATTTGGTGGTGCAGAAGTTCATTCACAACTACCCCGACATGTCAGAGCTGCTGCATAAAGTGCGGGCCATCTGTGCGCTTTCGGCGTTCACATCCTGCCACTGCTTGCCTGTCTGCGCTACAGCGTAACTTCGGCCTTCCCGCTCACCGCCTCATATGCTACGTGCCCACCAGGTGGAACGCCACCTTGCACATGCTGGAGAGACTGTGCGAGCAGCAGCAGGCCATAGTGGAGTTTCAGCTGCAGCACGCACGCGTCATTCACACTGCGGAACAGCACCACTTCACCACCAATGATTGGGCCTCCATGCGAGACCTGTGTTCCCTGTTGCACTGTTTCGAGTACTCCACCAACAGGGCCAGTGGCGATGACACCGTTATCAGCGTTACAATACAACTTCTATGTCTCCTTGAAAAAACGCTTAGGGTGATGATGGAAGAGGAGGTGGCCCGGAAGGAGGAGGAGGGGTCATTTTTAGCACTTTCAGGCCAGTCTGTTAGAAGTGGCTCAGAGGGAGGTTTTTTAAAACACCAGAGGCCAGGTACAAATGTGGCCAGCCAGGGCCCACTACTGGAGGACGAGGAGGATGAGGAGGAGGTGGAGGAGGATGAGGATGAAGCAGGTTCACAGCGGGGTGGCATCCGACACAGCTCAGGCCCATCACTGGTGCGTGGCTGGGGGGATACGGAGGATGATGACGATACGCCTCCCACAGAGGACAGCTTGTCCTTACCTCTGGGGAGCCTGGCACACATGAGCGACTACATGCTGCAGTGCCTGCGCAACAACAGCAGATTTGTCCACATTTTAACGTGCGGACTACTAGGTTGCCACCCTGCTGGATCCCTGGTACAAAGACAATGTGCTCACCTTACTTCCCGCACTGGAGCGTGATAGGAAGATGCGCGAGTACAAGCGCACGCTAGTAGATGCGCTCCTGAGAGCATTCCCAAATGTCACAGGGGAACAGGTGGAAGCCCAAGGCGAAGGCAGCATTTCACTAACATGGTTGAACAGTACGTCTGCACACCCCTCCACATACTGACTGATGGTTCGGCCCCATTCAACTTCTGGGTCTCCAAATTGTCCACGTGGCCAGAGTTAGCATTTTATGCCTTGGAGATGCTGGCCTGCCCGGCGGCCAGCGTTTTGTCTGAACGTGTATTCAGCATGGCAGGGGGAGTCGTTACTGACAAACGCAGCTGCCTGTCCACAGCCAACGTGGACAAGCTGACGTTCATAAAAATGAACCAGGCATGGATCCCACAGGACTTGTCCCTCCCTTGTGCAGAATAGACATGTATAACTGCCTCCCCCTCAACCATGTATTCTTGTACTCCTTTATTGAATCTTCATTTTTTTATCTTTACCATGATCTTGCGGTGCAACCCAAAGTTGAATGAACCTCTCCTCAATCTGGGCGCCGGGGCCTAAATAACTGAAAGTGGCCTTCTCCAGTGGTGGGTGATATAACGCCTTATTCCTTGCTGTGGGACCTCTCTCCTCTGTCTGGGTGCTGGGCAGTGGTGGATTAACATAGGGGCCTTCGGCAGCCCCGGGCCCGGCATCACTGGGGGGCTCAATGCCGACCCGAGCGCCCACATACTGCGGCGGGGCACAGGAGCACATAGTTCCCTGCCCCGCCGCCGATCAACACCATAGGATTCAGGCCTAGTAGGCCTGAGGCCTATGTGGTAGTATATTCCCGTTGCAGGCGTGCGTGATGACAATGAGGATTGCGCTCCTGCGGCCTGCCTCACCATCCCGAACCCAGGTAAGTATTAGCTTTTAGTTGTTGTTTTTTTTTCTGTGTGTGCCTTTGGGGGCCAGAGGAGGACATGGGGACAGTGTGGGGCGCAGTATAGGTGCAGATTATTACATGGGGGCAAATAATTTCATTGGGAGCAGATTATTACATGGGGGCAAATTACTTCATAGGGGTGCAGTGTGGGGGCAAATTACTTCATGAGGGGCAGTGTGGGGGCAAATTACTTTATGGGGGCAGTGTGACGACAAATTACTTCATGGGGGCAGTGTGGGGAAAATTACTTCATGGGGGCAGTGTGGGGAAAATATTTTCATGGGAGGGCAGTGTGGAGGCGAATTACTTTATGGGAGCAGTGTGGAGGAAATTACTATATGGGGCAGTGTGGAGGAAATTACTATATGGAGCAGTATAGGGGAAATTACTATATGGGGGCAGTGTGGGGGAAATTATTATATGGGGAAGTGTGGGGGAAATTATTATATGGGGCAGTGTAGGGGAAATTATTATATGAGGGCAGTGTGGGGGGAAATAACTATATGGGGCAGTGTGGGGAAATTATTATATGGGGCAGTGTGGGGAAAATTATTGTATGGGGCAGTGTAGGGGAAATTATTATATGGGGGCAGTGTGGGAAATTATTATATGGGGGCAGTGTGTGGGAAATTATTATGTGGGAGCAGTGTGGGGGAAATTAGGGGCATTGCTATTAGGGGACATTATTTTTGGGGACACTATACAGGCATTATTACCTGGAGCACAATATAGCGTGTTGTTGTTATTACTGGGGGCACTCTAGGGGACATTATAACTGCTGTAGACACTATAGGGACCTTTGGGATAATTTATAAAGTTGGTGTAAAGTAGACCTGGCTTAGTAGCCCACAGCAACAGATTCCACCTTTCATTTTTCGCAGCTCCTTTGGAAAATGAAAGGTGGAATCTGATTGGTTGCTATGGGCAACTAAGCCAGTTCTACTTTACACCAGTTTGATAAATGACCCCAATTATGAGAAATCTAATGTGTCTGTGTAACAAACTCTGTAGAGACGAGATGTGGCGGAAAGAATTTGTCATGCCGTACTAAGTCAAACGGAGGAGAAGAGGAAAGAGAAGGTCTACATGACAGGAGATGTCCCTGGATGTAAGCGGAATGTGGTGCTGTATTCTCCTATATGTAGAGGTGGCTCACTACTGTGACCTGCCTCTCATCTTCTCCTCCAAGTTTTTTTTATCATAATCATATGTATTTTAAATTTGGCAACTCAAATTTTAATTTGTCACCTGCAGTCCTATGTAACAGCCCAGATAATAATCATAACTTTCTTTGTGCAGATAATGTAGTAGATGTTCCATGCAGTCCTATGTAACACCCCACATAACACAATAGTTCACTGTGTTATGTGGGGTGTTACATAGGACTGCAGGTAACATCTATGACATCTGTACTCAGAGAGTTATGAGATGGTGGGGGTATGATTCCTGGCACCCCCGCCAATCCGTTGTTTGAGGAGACCGCGATGTTCCAGTGAGTGCCGCAGCCTCTTTGCTACTTAACAAGCACAGCGATGTCCATTTGATAGCAGTGTGCTTGGTATTTCAGATCATCCCCAATCACTTAGATGGGACTGAGCTACACCTAGACCATGTGAACGATCAATGTGATGTCATATGGCCTAGAAAGAGACTGTGACGCTCACGAAGCACCGCAGCCTCTTCATACAGAAAAAAATTAAACTAAAATGGATGGAGGGGCCCGAGTTGGGTAGACAGCCCCGGGCCTATCATGCACTTAATCCGCCCCTGGTGCTGGAGCCTAAATAACTGAAAGTGGCCTTCTCCAGTGGAGGGTGATATGACGCCCTATTCCTTGCTGTGGGACATCTCTCCTCTGTCTGGGTGCTGGGGCCGAAATAACTGAAAGTGGCCTTTTCCAGTGGTGGGTGCAAAAAAGGGAACCTGGAGAGAGCATTTATCTTTAAATTCTCCTCCCCTGCTGGAGCTGTCTTCTCTTCAATTCCATATAGACTACTGTGGTCTGAACAAGATCAACATCAAAAACAAATATCCACTGCCAGTTATTTCTGAACTCTTACAGGATTCACAAGGCAAGAGTCTTCACCAAGTTGGATATCTTATGTGCATTCATGAGGCTGATGAATGTAAGACAACCTACAGATGGACCCTAAAAAGTTGTCTGCAGTTCTTGGCTGATCTTGTCATCAGGCCATCCACTGGTTCTTGGATTGTTCTAATTATTATCAGCAATTTATTCCACATTTCTCCACATTCAGGACACCCATCTCTGCCTTCAATAGAAAGGGGATGAACATCAACGATTAGACACCTCGAGCAGAAGCTCCAAACCTTAAACCTTCTCTTCTGCCTCCATCTTGATTCTTCCAAGCATTCCCCCGGCAGCTCTTTTGGAGGTTGATGCGTCTTCAATATGATTTGGAACAGTGCTGATCTAGAAGAGCTCCAGTGGCAAGACTCACACATACGGTTTACCTTATTTCACCAACACTATTGGTGGTTTACATTATGTCTGGACGTTCGTAATTACATTGCCTCCTGTGCCAAATGCACACAAAACAAGTCCTCTTGGTAAAGACCTGCAGATGTTCCTTTTCCTTTGCCAGACTCCCCATAAAATATCATTATGATTATGAACTTTATCATGGATCTTCTACCATCTTCTAGTTTGTGATCTGGTTTGATGTGGATTGTGGACCATTTCTTTTGTTTCCCTAACTAGTATCTGTACTGCTGTTCATCTTGCTTCAAAAACATTTTCCGTTTGCATTGTTTGCCCCAACACATTGTCTTTGATCTGGGATTTCAATTTATATTCAGGTTCTGGAATTCCCCCTGTAAATTGTTGAATGTCAAGGTGGATCTCTTTTCAGCATATCATCCTCAGTCCAGTTGGCAGGTAAAATTATTTAACCAAGTATTGAAGATTTATCTGTGCCATGTCATCTCTTTCCAGCTGTACAGTTGGATACCTTTTGCTTTCCTGGGCTGAATTATCATAACTACTCAGGCGGGTCTATTAGTTATTCTCCTTTCCAATTTGTATATGAGCAACATTTGCGGATTCCTCTTCCTGTACCAATTTCAGTTGAGGTGCCAACCACCGATTCCACTCTCAAAGACTCCAGATCCCATTCTCCAGATCTGACAGGTGACTAAAGCATCCCTTGGCCAGGCAACTGTGTGTATGAAAAGATCTTCTGGTCGGAGAAGTAGGTCAGCACTGTATTTGTTTCCTCAGGAGACAAAATCTGGCTTTCCTTCAAAAACATTTATTTCAGGGTGCCCTCCTACAAGTTTGCACCACAATTGTTCAGTCCTTTTGAGATTGTTAAACAGATGGACCCTGTTTGCTACAAGTTATTCTTCCCTTCCCTGCATATTCCCAACTCCTTCCACATCCCATGCCTTAAACCACCGATGCTCAACCACTACTCCAGGACTTCGTTCTCTGCTCACACTTTAGCTGCTCCAGAAATTTAGTTCAAGGTAAAAATAGCATCCTTGATGTCAAGAAACTAGGGAAAACTTTCTATTTGGTGGACTGGAAGGAATTTTGTCCTAAGAAGCGAACATGGAGGCCTGCCAAAAATATCAATGCTTCAGTCTTTAGAGAATTTCTTCTTTGGTCTGGACCAATGAGGAGGAGATAATTGAGGGGGGGGGGGGGCTATACTGTAATGCTATCGGAGTTCTCATCCTGTCTACAGCTACCAAACTGCTCTTGTTGCTCTCTCCCTTATGGCACTGCTGCTCTCCTCAAGTTTTAATGGGCCAGTGCATGCACAGGCTAATCTATCCCTATCCAATGTATGCATTCCCTGGTGTGTATAAGGTGCTTTACCCTATGAGATTTGGCAGATATGTAGTTTCCTAGCTTGTCTAGTCCTGTGAAGCTGTGCTATTGTAGTGTTCTGATCTCCCATGCCTGACCTCTGCCTGTTTACTGGATTAACCGTGTGGTGCCTACACTGAGCTATTGCTTAACTACCGTACTGCTCTGTCAGTCCACTGACCATGGTCTTGCCTGGCGCCTTTGTTCAACCTACTGGTTTCTCTGGACCTGCCTGGGTCAGCAACCTCTGATTGGAAAATGTTTCCAGAAGTAGCAGCTTGGTGACCCCTGCAGCGATGTCCAGATCCCTGTACTGAGGTTTAAGGATGAAAACCAGGTGTTCGCCTTGACAACACCCTGAGGAATACCCCAAACCAAAATAATTCAGTAGGCACAGTGTTAGACCAGGTAAACTGAAGATTAAGGGTTATGTTATAAGCAGCAAGGATTTCTCTGTTCCCTCATTTTCTTTTGCTTACTAAAATTGTTGCTGTGCAATTCCCTTACATCTGCTTTGTGTCAGATGATCACCTTGCTCAGCCTGGTAAATTTGGGGAGGAATGTTTGATTGGTTAACCTTCCCTTAAAGGGATTGTCTCATTGCAGGCTTTGATGGTATATTGCCAGAATAGCCCCTCAAAGTAAAGGAGAGTGCACCACACATGCACAGATGCTCTCTATTCACTTCTATGGGAGTTCCGTAGAAAATCTGAGCGAGGGAGGGCACACATATGAAATTTTGTAATATATCTTTGTAACATATAAAACTTTGTAACATATCTTATGTAAATGTAGCCCTCATCTTCACTAATAATCAGGCAATTATCAGGAACATTAAGGCCATTCCTGATAATTTAATGACATTTTAGTCTATGTCAAAGAACCTTAGGGTGTTTTTTAAAAAAAATGGTAAATAAAACAAATTTTATTTTTTACAGTGGAGCTCTATAGTGAAAGGATGCCACTGTATGGCATCAGTCTGAGGCATCTGTTTAATGTAGAAGTTTTTTGTATACATTAAACGGATGGGAAAAATGTGAATGTGGTTATCTTCATCCATCTACTTCATTGCCTGTCATCATCATTGCTGTATCTGTCTTATTCACTACCTAGCTGACAACTCCTTTATCTGTTTGTGCCATCATCTGTGTACCACCATCATTCAGTGTATTTACTACTTGCCAGTGTTGATATGTGCTTCATAATATTATTCTTGCAACCATTGTGTTGTTATACAGTTAAGTCTTACTGTAAGCCCTGGGAGTAACTGAGTACCAGGAGACACTGGAGTACCCCAGGAATAATGACTGCCATAGGTGAGCAGCTGGCATTGTTACGGCTTTAAATGGTCACTAACCCTGTAACGCTGGGGCCATTTAAAGGCTCCTAGGTAAGTGGAGGGAGATGCATACACTGGGGAGAGCTAATAACAAAAGTCAACTTTACGTAGCTTTGTCATCCTCTGCAGACTGCTAGCAATTAATTCATAACTTCTAGTACAAATAATAAAGGAATAGCACAACATAGAGCCATAAGATTAGATGCTCCAGAATTGTTAGTACATGGGGAATGCATGAAGCTATTAAAACGGGAATGTCAGGAGCGGTGAAAGGTCCTCTTTAAAGTGGCCCTGTGAAAAACCCAAAAGTGGCCTTATGTTGTAGAAGGGTCCAAACTGAATGAAGGCAGGACAACAGAACTAGGCGGGGTTAGCAATACCATAGTGCAGAACAAAATACCGCCCCAGTACACCCAAAAACCACAGTCCCGAACAAAATACGTTCCCGGAAGACCCAAATACCACAGTGCCGAACAAAATACTCCCTCAGCAGAACCAGATATCACAGTGCAGCACAAAATACTGCCTCTGCAAAACCAAATATCATAGTGCAGCACAATATACAGCTGCTAGTGATGTCGCGAACATAAAATTTTCAGTTCGCGATTGGCGAACGTGAATTTACACAAATGTTCGCGAACGGGCGAATCGGGCGAACCGCCATAGACTTCAATAGGCAGGCAAATTTTAAAACCCACAGGGACTCTTTCTGGCCACAGTAGTGATGGAAAAGTTGTTTCAAGGGGACTAACACCTGGACTGTGGCATGCCGGAGGGGGATCCATGGCAAAACTCCCATGGAAAATTACCTAGTTGACGCAGAGTCGGGTTTTAATCCATAAAGGGCATAAATCACCTAACATTCCTAAATTGTTTGGAATAACGTGCTTTGAAACATCCAGTGTGTGTATACAATCAGGTATGATGTTGTATCGATCAGGTAGTGTAAGGGTTACACCAGCTTCACAGTGACAGACCTAACTGTGACAGACCAAACTCCCCGTTTAACGCACCGCAAACAACCACAAACAGTCCATTTTCACAACCGCAAACTCCCCATTTGCACAAGGTTGGATACCAAGCTAGCCATGTCCTGTTCCTTGTCCTCACTGATGTCATTGAACGTCTCTTCCTCGCGCAAAGTACTGTGCCACCCTATATTAGTGGTGTGTTCAGTAATCAGTAGTACTATTTTTATCAGTTTAATCCCTGTTATGTTCCCTATCAGGGGACGTGTATCGAATAGATTTTAGGATTCGGGAGATGGAAAAAGAAGCTTGGTCGGTCCTCTTACTTCCAATTTGGGGCACTGCGCGTGCACTGTGCAATATACTGTGCAACCCTATATGAGTGGTGTGTTAACTAGTACTATTCTTATCAGATTAATCCCTGTTACGTCCCCTATCAGGGGACGTGTATTGAATTGAATCCTTGCATAAGGAGATACAGAAAAAAGCTTGCTCTGTCCGCTTCCTTCTAATTTGGAGCTGGGGCACTGCGCGTGTGCCACGCAATGTACTGTGCCACCCTATATGAGTGGTGTGTTCAGTAGTACTATTTTTATCAGTTTAATCCCTGTTACGTCCCCTATCAGGGGACGTGTATTAAATTGATTTTAGACAACCGCAAAGAGTTGTCAGAAGTTGACAAACTGATTGCAGAGATTTTATTCATCTGTGTGTGCGTCCTTCTTTTTATAGTGATGACTGAGCTCGTGCGCACGTTCGGGAGATTGAATTGAATTGAATCCTTGCATGTGGAGATACAGAAAAAAGCTTGCTCTGTCCGTTTCCTTCTAAGTTGGGGCACTGCGCGTGTGCCGCGCAATGCACTGTGCCACCCTATATGAGTGGTGTGTTCAGTTGTACTATTCTTATCAGTTTAATCCCTGGTAGGTCCCCTATCAGGGGACGTGTATTGAATTGATTTTAGACAACCACAAAGAGTTGTCAAAAGTTGACAAACTGATTGCAGAAATTGTATTAATCTGTGTGTGCGTTAATCTTGTTGTAGTGATGACTGAGGTGGTGCGCACGTTCGGGAGATTGAATTGAATTGAATCCTTGCATGGGGAGATACAGAAAAAAGCTTGCTTTGTCCGCTTCCTTCTAATTTGGGGCACTACAGAGAGAACCATTACGACATCATGAAATAATAATTTTGTTCCTCTGAAGTACATTGAGTATCCAGCTATACTGTTCTGAGCTCTGTATTTGCTCTGTCAAGGGAATGAGTTCTATAGTTCTTCCATTGTCACTGAAAAAGTGCTTGATCTACAAAAACCAAATCTGAAACTCTTTATAGATAAAAAAAAATTAATTTGATCTAAGGGAATTGCAGTTCATTTTAACACTGGCATCAAGATACACCCCTATTATTAGTTACATATGTTCCTAGTAAAACCCAGTAGACTTTAAATCACGGATTTCCTTCAGGAGTTGCGCTTTTTTATACAATGATTTGGGGTTTCTATGGGTTGCCACCCTGCTGGATCCCCGGTACAAAGACAATGTGCCCACCTTACTTTCTGCACTGGAGCGTGATAGCAAGATGCGCGAGTACAAACGCACGCTGGTAGACGTGCTCCTGAGAGCATTCCCAAATGTCACAGGGGAACAGGTGGAAGCCCAAGGCGAAGGCAGAGGAGGAGCAAGAGGTCGCCAATGCAGCAGTGTCACGGCCAGCTCCTCTGAGGGCAGGGTTAGCATTGCAGAAATGTGGAAAAGTTTTGTCTCCACGCCACAGCTAACTGTACCACCACCTGATACGGAACGTGTTAGCAGGAGGCAGCATTTCACTAACATGGTTGAACAGTACGTCTGAACACCCCTCCACGTACTGACTGATGGTTCGACCCCATTCAACTTCTGGGTCTCCAAATTGTCCACGTGGCCAGAGTTAGCATTTTATGCCTTGGAGGTGCTGGCCTGCCCGGCGGCCAGCGTTTTGTCTGAACGTGTATTTAGCACGGCAGGGGGCTTCATAACTGACAAACGCAGCCACCTGTCCACAGCCAACGTGGACAAGCTGACGTTCATAAAAATGAACCAGGCATGGATCCCACAGGACCTGTGCCTCCCTTGTGCAGAATAGACATTTATAACTGCCTCCCCCTCAACCATGTATTCTTGTACTCCGGGGCACTTCTTTATTGAATCCTCATTTTTTTAACTTTACCATGATCTTGCGGTGCAACCCAAAGTTGAATGAACCTCTCCTCTGTCTGGGTGCTTGGCCGAAATAACTGAAAGTGGCCTTTTCCAGTGGTGGGTGATATGACGCATGATTCCTTGCTGTGGGACCTCTCTCCTCTGTCTGGGTGCTGGGGCCTAAATAACTGAAAGTGGCCTTCTCCAGTGGTGGGTGATATGACACCTTATTCCTTGCTGTGGGACCTCTCTCCTCTGTCTGGGTGCTGTGGCCTAAATAACTGAAAGTGGCCTTCACCAGTGGTGGGTGATATGACGCCTTATTCCTTGCTGTGGGACCTCTCTCCTCTGTCTGAGTGCTGGGGCCTAAATATCTGGAAGTGGCCTTCTCCAGTGGTGGGTGATATGACACCTTATTCCTTGCTGTGGGACCTCTCTCCTCTGTCTGGGTGCTGGGGCCTAAATTACTGAAAGTGGCCTTCTACAATGGTGGGTGATATGACGCCTTATTCTTTGCTGTGGGACCTCTCTCCTTTGTCTGGGTGCTGGGGCCTAAATAACTGAAAGTGGCCTTCTCCAGTGGTGGGTGATATGACGAATAATTCCTTGCTGCGGGACCTCTCTCCTCTGTCTGGGTGCTGGGGCCAAAATAACTGAGTGGCCTTCTCCAGTGGTGTGTGATATGACGCATGATTCCTTGCTGTGGGACCTGTATCCTCAGTCTGGGTGCTGGGCCGAAATAACTGAAAGTGGCCTTCTCCAGTGGTGGGTGATATGACGCATGATTCTCTGCTATGGGACCTCTCTCCAATTGATATTGGTTAATTTTTATTTATTTTATTTTATTTTAATTCATTTCCCTATCCACATTTGTTTGCAGGGCATTTACCTACATTTTGCTGCCTTTTGCAGCCCTCTAGCCCTTTCCTGGACTATTTTACAGCCTTTTTAGTGCCCAAAAGTTTGGGTCCCCATTGACTTCAATGGGGTTCGGGTTCGGGATAAAGTTCAGGTCGAGTTTGGATCCCGATCCCGAACCCGAACATTTTCTGGAAGTTTGGCCGAACTTCTCGAACCCGAACATCCAGGTGTTTGCTCATCTCTCATCATTATGTAATTGGCTGACAGCCAAGAGATTGGCTTGGGCAGCTCTCTGGGTGTGAGCCCACTGGGAATAGTGTTGATCACGAATTTTCGAATTGCGAATTTTAATCGCGAATATCAGCACTTCGAGAATTCGCGAATATTTAGAATATCGCAAAATATATTCGCGAATATTCGCTTTATGCGAATTTTTTATATGCAAATTTTCGCATGCAAGAAAATAATGGCATTATTTTCTTGTTTGCGAAAATTCGCATAAAAATTCGCATAAATTAGCGTAAAAATTTGCATAAATTAGCATAAGCTGGTATTTAAAAGGTATCTTAAATGCCAGTTTATGCGAATTTTATGTTAATTTATGCGAATTTTTATGCTAATTTATGCTATGGCTTGAGATTACGAATTTGCGAATTTTCGAATATATGGCGAATATTCGCCCAAATATTCGCGAAATATCGCGAATTCGAATATTGCCCCTGCCGCTCATCACTAACTGGGAAGCAAGCCTGACAGCATCAGCCCATGACAGCAAACCTGCTCACGACCATCAGTGCTTGTCTGTCACCAGCCTTACTATGGACAGCCCAACAGCTTCACGCAGTCTGAGTTATTATTAACTGCCCCATGGACTCCTCCCAGGTGGATCACAAGGGTTCTACACCAAGTGCCTGTTCTAGAGAGCCAGGGCAGTGGTAATACCCACCCTGCCCACTGTAACACTAACAACAATAATGATGGCTGGTCAGGACTAGTGATGAGCGGGAGGTGCCATATTCAATTTCGCGATATTTCACAACGGTTCGATTTAATATTTGTCAATATATTCGTCAAAATCGAATATTCGTCATTCTATACATTGCTAATGTTACGCAAATTTATATTCGCATTGCGAATTAAACTTAGAGCTGAGTTCCTAATGGTTGTATTGCTACAACATAACCAAGAAAACGAAGATTGAGAATATCACGAATTCACGAATATAGCACTATATTCTCAATCTTCGTTATATTCTAGCAATACAACCATTAGGAACTCAGCTCTAAGTTTAAATCGCGAAGCGAACATATACTCGCATTGCGCATTCAACTTAGAGCTGAGTTCCTAATGGTTGTATTGCTGGAATATAACGAAGATTGAGAATATAGTGCTATATTCGTGAATTTGTGATATTCGTCATCTTCGTTATATTCTAGCAATACAACCATTAGGAACTCAGCTTTAAGTTGAATGCACAATGCGAGTATATGTTCACTTCGCGAATTAAACTTAGAGCTGAGTTCCTAATGGTTGTTGCTAGAATATAACGAAGACTGAGAATATAGTGCTATATTCGTGAATTCGTGATATTCGTCATCTTCGTTATGTTCTAGCAATACAACCATTGAGAACCCAGCTCTATGTTTAATTCGCAATGCGAGTAATTCATGTTATATTAATTGCATTGCGATTACAACCTAGTCAAATTTGTGAGATCGTGATTCTCACATCCGACAGTACATTTTAGCATGGAGGCGTTCCCATGCACACAAGAAGTCGGCAGAAGCGGCAACGGGCATTGAATGGAGCGGACAGGGAGCCAAGAATCCTCCGGACAGGTAAGAACAGCTTTTGGGAAGTGGGAAGACAAGCAGAGAGCAACAATGAATAACAACTTAAAAAAAAACAAAAAAAAACAATATACGAAATAAATAGCGCTATTCGAATATTCGCGCTCAACACTAGTCAGGACCTGCCCAATTATCTCCACCATCACTGCACCTCAGAAACTCACATATAATAAAGGCAAACAACAACTTGACATACAATTCCATAATCTTTCAACAAACTTTGCATACATTAATAGTACAGGTGAACATATGAAACTTCGTAATATATGGCCTCATGCACACGACTGTTGTTTGATTCCGTGTCCGTTGCTCCGTTTTTCATGATTTTCTGCGGACCCATTGGTTTTCAATGGGTCCGTGGAAAACTCGGCAAACGCACCGTTTGTCCTCCGCGTCCGTGGTCCGTGATTCCAGTCTGTCAAAAAAATATAACCTGTCCTATTCATGTCCGTGAAAAACGGTTCAGGGACCCATTCAAGTCAATGGGACCGTGAAAAAATACGGATGGCCATCCGTGTGTCATCCGCATTCCGCGTCCGTTTTTTTTGCGGATCCCTTGGCAGGCACTTGGCAAAAATTGTCAGCCTGTCTTTTGGTAAAATCTTTTGGGTCATGTCCGAAAAAAAACGGAAGACACACGGAAACACAACGGAAGGCAAAAACAGACACGGATCACTGAACACCGGAACCCCTTTTTGCGGACAGCATAAAAAAATGGTCCTGTGCATGAGGCCTATCTCAGAGAAAAATGTCTCTTTCTCCCTCTATAGCAGCTTGTAGGAGCTGTTTAAATCAACTATGAATGTCTGTAACTGAGGGCACAATACTGTAAAGTACGATACTTGGACTAATATCGGGCCCAGGGCTGGCGTAAGGTGGGGCAAAATGGACAATTACTTTGGAACCGAACCTGAGTTTGAGAAATGTTTTTTTACAGTACCTATTAATTTATGAAGTTATTGCGTGAAGTCTCGCGAAACTTCGCGAAGCAATAACTTCGGCTCATCGAAGCCAATACATTCTAATATCTAAATGATCCTCTAAGGGGCCTCCTGCTTCAGTCCTAGCAGATGGTTGAACAGTCAGGATTCCAGTGTTATTGAAGAGTGGGGAATTTCCCAGCTTAGGAGGACCCTGCTCTGACTCCATATATCGCTGTGTCCATATATGGAGTCAGTGTTGTGAACATAAAAGGGGTATCCCCATGGTCACTATGCTTGGGGACATCCATCTACATTAACGGCAAGAACCTTAACCACTGAACTATACAGCTCAATGATAATTCATTGCTGAAAAAGCTTATAGAAGTTGCTTTTTTATGATGTATGCATATAGAGCAGAAGTATCATTTTATATATTTTTTAGTAATTGTAAAAAATGTATGACATAAAATAAATATGTAATTACTAAAAAAAAAACATACATATAGAATGATACCTCTTATATATATGAATGAATAATTCATGGGGAAACTACTACTTAGGTTTTTAGCCATAAAATATTTTCAATAGCTTAACATGGAGCTCTATAGCACAGTGGTTAAGGTTCTTTTATTTAATATAGGAGGTTGTGAGTTCGAATCCCCACAAAAACATTTAAAAAATAGAGGCAAAATAAAACTTAAAATACACAGGGTGTGCCCAACAGTGTATAGTTCGATTTTATTGAGAAAAAAAAAAATGGAGCAAAACGTAAAATATAATCAAATAACTGCCGTATTTACCTACACCAACTTTTGTAACCAGTATTTTTTGTTGGGAAAGGTGGCAACTAGGGATGAGCGAATTGACTTTGGATGAAACATCCGAAGTCTATTTGCATAAAACTTCGTTCTAATACTGTACGGAGCAGGAGCTCTGTACAGTGTTAGAATGTATTGACGCCAATGAGCTGTAGTTATTGCTTTGCGAAGTCTCGCGAGACTTCGCACAATAACTTCATAAATTAATTTCTACTGTAAAAAAACATTTCCTGAACTCGGGTTTGGTTCCAAGTGGTACCTTGGAACCAAGCCCGAGTTTGGGAAATGTTTTTTTACAGTAAAAATTGAATTTATGAAGTTATTGCATGAAGTTTCGCGAGATTTCACGAAGCAATAACTTTGGGTCATCGGAGCCAATACATTCTAATACTGTACGGAGCTCCTGTTCCATACAGTATTAGAATAAAGTTTATTGCAAATTGACTTTAGATGTTTCATCCAAAGTCAATTCGCTCATCTCTAGTGGCAACCCAAACAGCACCCTTGCTCAGCACTAGTGATGTGGCGAACATAAAATTTTCCGTTCGCAAATGTTCGCGAACGGGCGAACTGGGCGAACCGCCATAGACTTCAATAGGCAGGCAAATTTTAAAAGCCACAGGGACTCTTTCTGGCCACAATAGTGATGGAAAAGTTGTTTCAAGGGACTAACACCTGGACTGTGGCATGCCAGACGGGGATCCATGGCAAAACTCCCATGGAAAATTACCTAGTTGACGCAGAGTCGGGTTTTAATCCATAAAGGGCATAAATCAACTAACATTCCTAAATAGTTTGGAATAACATGCTTTAAAACATCCAGTGTGTGTATACCATCAGGTATGATGTTGTATCGATCAGGTAGTGTAAGGGTTACGCCCACTTCACAGACATTGACAGACCAAACTCCCCTTTTAATGCACCGCAAACAGTCCATTTGCACAACCGCAAACTCCCCATTTGCACAAGGTTGGATACCAAGCTAGCCATGTCCCGGTGATGTCATTGAAGGTTTCTTCCTCCACCCAGCCACATACAACACCAAGGGTCCCCGAAAGGTGAATTTAATTGATTTTGCGAACGGGGAGATTGTTAAAAAAACGCTGGCTCCCTCCCCTTTGTTTTTATCCACGGTGACTGCGTCTGCGCCGTGCAATTTACTGTCACACCCGATATGAGTGGTATTTTCTGTAGTACTATTCTCATCAGTTTAATCCCTCTAACGTCCCCAATCTGGGGTCCATTTATTAAATTGATTTTTCGAACGGGGAGATGGTTAAAAAAACGGTGGCTCCCTCCCCTTTGTTTTAATCCACGGTCACTGCGTCTGCGCCGTGCAATTTACTGTCACACCCGATATGAGTGGTATTTTTTGTAGTACTATTCTCATCAGTTTAATCCCTCTAACGTCCCCAATCTTGGGTCCATTTATTAAATTGATTTTTCGAACGGGGAGATGGTTAAAAAAACGCTGGCTCCCTCCCCTTTGTTTTAATCCACGGTCACTGCGTCTGCGCCGTGCAATTTACTGTCACACCCGATATGAGTGGTATTTTCTGTAGTACTATTCTCATCAGTTTAATCCCTGTTACATCCCATATCAGGGATTGCCTTTTGTGAAAAAAATTTAGGCCGGGTACCTTCGACTGCCTTCACGGTGACAGACCAAACTCTCATACACCAAACTGAATTGATTTTAGGAACCGGGAGATGGAAAAAGCAGCTTGGTCGGTCCTCTTACTCCCAAATTGGGGCACTGCGCGTGCACAGAGCAATGTGCTGTGACACCCTATATGAGTGGTGTCTTAACTAGTACTATTCCTATCAGTTTAATCCCTGTTACGTACCCTATCCGGGGACATGTGTCGAATTGATTAAACATTATTGAATTAACGAACCATTACGACATCATGAAATAATTTAGTTCTGAGCTCTGTACTTGCTTTGTATTGGAATTGATAGGGATTTTTTTAATTGTCTGCATTATTTCTAATAAACTATTAAGAGACTTTATTATGATTTTTTATTTTATGTATTAAAAACCCATACAACTTAAAAAAAAAAAAGGTAAATTAATGTTTTTTCTATGAAATATTATCCAGCCGTCCAATCGATTTTGGTCTGACCATAATGAAGCAACGGCCTTATCATCTGGGGTGTGGCAACATTGCCAACACACTCATAGAGGTGATGATTGCTTCATTGTGATACGCAAGCCCCTTCACCACAACAAGGTAACGATCACGAAGGGAAATTGACACTTGTATGTGCCTTTTTTTTTTGTTTTGTTTTTGCAGCCACAATGCTGCACCATAGGACAGAAAAATTAGGCATGTACACATGCCTGAAAAATAATGGCATTGTTGCAGCCGCTATTGTAGCAGCGGCCGGAAAAATTGATGTTTTCCAGGCAGAAAAGTGACTAAAACATTGCGGCTTGAACCCTAGTTGGTGGTAGAGAATTCACGAAAGTCATCCGGTATGCAGACATTAAATACAGCAGCGTGGGGACCATTTTGAGGCCAAGGCATGTAATTAGGCCTTTTGTTAGTCAAACGTATCCCCCACTGTCAGTCCCTTCGGGATCCATGCCTCATTCATCTTTATGAAGGTGAGGTAATGAACACTTTTTTGACCGAGGCGACTTCTCTTGTCAGTGACAATGCCTCCTGCTGCACTGAAGGTCCTTTTCTGACAGGACACTTGAAGCAGGGCAGGCCAGAAGTTTTAACGCAAACTGGGATAGCTCAGGCCACAAGTCAAGCCTGCACACCCAGTAGTGAAGGGGTTCATCGCTCGCTACCTGTCGGTCGAGTCGTTCTCTAAGGCTGGATCCCTAAGGGCTGTGGCGATGTGTAGGACTGAAAAAGCTCCGCATGTCCTCCATCAACATCTGTAAATCGTCCAGTCCTTGCCGCCGTGGTAGGAGGAGGATTACATTCACCTCTTCCCCTGTTAGATTCCCATTGTGCTGTGACATCTCCCTTATAAGCTGTGTAAAGCATATTTTTTAGTTTGGTTTTGAACTGCTGCATTCTTTCCGACTTTTGGTAATTTGGTAACATTTCTGCCACTTTTTGCTTATACCGGGGGTCTAGTACCGTGGCCACCCAGTACAGGTCGTTCTCCTTCATCCTTTTTATACGAGGGTCACTCAACAGACATGACAGCATGAAAGACCCCATTTGAACAAGGTTGGATGCAGAGCTACTCATTTCCCGTTCCTCGTCCTCACTGATGTCATTGACCATCTGGTATTCCCCCCAGCCACGTACAACACCATGGGTCCCAGATAGGTGACAACAACGAGCACCCTGGGGTGCCTGCTGTGGTTGGTCTTCCTCGTCCTCAAACCTGCCACATTCCTCCTCTGACTCCTCTTCCTCATACTCCTCTTCCAGCGTTGCCGCAGGTCCGGCAAGAGATTATGACAAGGCTGTTTCTAGTGGTGATGGTGACCACAACTCTTCCTCTTCACGCTCATCTACAGCCTGATCCAGCACTCTTCGCAGGGCACGCTCCAGGAAGAAAACAAATGGGATGAGGTCGCTGATGGTGCCTTCGGTGCGACTGACTAGGTTTGTCACCTCCTCAAAAAGACGCATGAGCCTACAGGCATTGCGCATAAGCGTCCAGTAACGTGGCAAAAAAATTCCCAGCTCTGCAGAGGCTGTCCTAGCACCCCGGTCATACAAATACTCGTTGACGGCTTTTTCTTGTTGGAGCAGGCGGTCGAACATTAGGACTGTTGAATTCCAACGTGTCGGGCTGTCGCAAATCAAGCGCCTCAATGGCATGTTGTTTCGCCGCTGAATATCGGAAAAGTGCGCCATTGCCGTGTAGGAACGCCTGAAATGGCCACACACCTTCCTGGCCTGCTTGAGGACGTCCTGTAAGCCTGGGTACTTAGACACAAAGCGTTGTACGATGAGATTCAACACATGTGCCATGCATGGCACATGTGACAACTTGCCCAAATTCAATGCCGACAACAAATTTGTTCCATTGTCACACACCACTTTGCCGATCTCCAGTTGGTGCGGGGTCAGCCACTGATCCACCTGTGCGTTCAGGGCGGATAGGAGTACTGGTCCTGTGTGGCTCTCTGCTTTCAGGCAAGTCAACCCCAAGACAGCGTGACAGTCGTATCTATGTGGAATAGCCCCTGGGGAGCTGGGGGCATTCATTTGATGTGCAGCCAGACGCTGCAGCAGAAAAGGAATCAGCCGAAGAGGATATCGAAGAGGATGGAGTAGGAGTAGAGGAGGTGGCAGTAGGTCTGCCTGCAAGTCGTGGCGGTGTCACGAACTCCGCTGCGGAGCCACGAATCCCATGCTTGTCAGCTGTCAGCAGGTTGACCCAATGCGCAGTGTACGTGATATACCTGCCCTGACCGTGCTTTGCATACCAGGTATAAGTGGTCAGATGGACCCTTGCCCCAACACTGTATGCCAGAGATGCCATGACTTCCTTTTCAATGACATTGAGGTTTGGGATTGCCTTTTTTGAAAAAAAAATTTGTCCGGGTACTTTCCACTGTGGTGTCCCAAAAGCGACAAATTTTTTGAAGGCCTCAGACTCCACCAGCTGGTATGGTAAAAGCTGGCGGGCTAAGAGTTCCATCAAGCCAGCTGTCAGTCGCAAAGCAAGGGGGTGACTCTGTGACATTGGCTTCTTACGCTCAAACATGTCCTTGACAGACACCTGACTGTGGGCAGATGAGCAGGAACTGCTGAAGGTGAGAGGCGGAGTGGCAGTTGGTTGAGAGGGGGCAGGGAGGACAGCAGTGGTTGCCGTGGCTGAAGATGCTGGACCAGGAGGAGCATGGTGGCTTTGAGTTTGTGTGCTGCTTGTACTCATGTGTTGATCCCATAGGCGTTTGTGATGTGAGATCATGTGCCTTCGCAAAGCAGTTGTACCAAGGTGGGTGTTGGATTTCCAACGACTCAGTTTCTTTTGGCACAGGTTGCAAATGGCATTGCTGTTATCTTCCTTCTCTCTGTCTCCCCTTCTAAACTTTCCTCCTCTTCTTCTCTTCGAGCAGGCACCCACGTGGCATCCGTGGACACATCGTCATCATCAACCGCTTCACTTGTATCTGACACCTCAGCAAAGGAAGCAGCAGCGGGTACAACATCATCATTATCATAATCACACTGTACGTCCATGTGTGTAATCCTGCCCGACTGAGACATATCCCTGTAATCTACATCATCTGGCAATAATGGTTGCGCATCACTAATTGCATCCAACTGATGTGTAAATAACTCCTCTGACGGATCAAGTGAAGCGGCTGTGGTGGCTGTGGTGGTAGTGGTGGTGGTGGCGGCGGGCGGGAGCGTGGTAACTTGAGAGCAGGTGACCGAAGCTGAGCTGGAGGAGGATGGTGTGTCAAGGTTCTTAGCGGAAGCTGTTGAAGATTGGGTGTCCTGTCTAAGCCAGTCAACTATGTCCTCAGAATTTTTTGGGTTCAGGGTTTGTGGCCTCTGAACACTAGGCATTATTCCAGGGACAGTGGAAATCACAGCACCACGACCACGACGGCCCCTGAGGGTTGGCCTGCTTCTGCCTGTCATTTTTTTTTAGATAAGTGGTACTACGCGTGCTAGGTACTGTGCCACCCGGTATCAGTGGTTGGCACTGGCAGTGGGCACACTACAGTCTTTGGAAGTGGGCCTGACACACAGTGGCAGCAGGCAAGCAACTGAATTTAGACTACTGTCTAAAAATTAAATGCCTTATTTATCGACAAGCTACTGTGCCACCCGGTATCAGTGTTGGGCACTGGCAGTGGGCACACTACAGTCAGTGGAAGTGGGCCTGACACACACTGGCAGCAGGCAAGCAACTGAATTTAGACTACTATCTAAAAATTAAATGCCTTATTTATCGGCAAGCTACTGTGCCACCCGGTATCAGTGGTGGGCACTGGCAATGGGCACACTACAGTCAGTGGAAGTGGGCCTGACACACACTGGCAGCAGGAAAGCAACTGAATTTAGACTACTGTCTAAAAATCAAATGCCTTATTTATCGGCAAGCTACTGTGCCACCCGGTATCAGTGGTTGGCACTGGCAGTGGGCACACTACAGTCTGTGGAAGTGGGCCTGACACACACTGGCAGCAGGCAAGCAACTGAAATTAGGCTAATGTGTAAAAATTAAATGCCTTATTTATCGGCAAGCTACTGTGCCACCCGGTATCAGTGGTGGGCACTGGCAGTGGGCACACTACAGTCAGTGGAAGTGGGCCTGACACACACTAGCAGGCAAGCAACTGAAATTACACTAAAGTGTAAAAATGAAATGCCTTTTTTTGATGCAAAGTCCTGTGCCACACGGGATGACAGGGGTGGGCACTGGCAGTGGGCACACTACAGTCTGTGGGCCTGCAGCTCCTCACACACGGGCAGGCCAGGCAACTGCAATATATATATGGAGAAAAAAAAAAAAAGCAGACTAATGTTGCAGCCATAAAAAGGGCTTTTTGGGGTGCTGTCAGGACGCTGTCCTTACAGCAGAGATCAAATGAGTCTTTCAGGACTGGAGTGGACACTGAATACACTAGCCTAGCTATTGATTTCCCAATTAAATCAGCAGCAGCTACACTGTCCCTCCTCTCACTAAGATTGCAAATTCCGAATAAATCTAAAATGGATGCTGTTCAGGAGATGGGAGGGTCTGGGAGGGAGGGTATGCTGCTGATTGGCTGGAATGTGTCTGCTGACTGTGAGGTACAGGGTCAAAGTTTGCTCAATGATGATGTATAGGGGGCGGACCGAACATCGCATGTGTTCGCCCGCCGTGGCGAACGCGAACAAGCTATGTTCGCTGGGAACTGTTCGCCGGCGGATAGTTCGGGCCATCTCTACTCAGCACGTCTATAGGCCCGCTCACTGCAGCAAGCCCAGCCTCAGTAAGCCTCATCAGGACTCACTTCGTAAAAAATTTTATTTTTTTTTCATCGCGATATTCTGACCCTTTTTTTTACAGTTATGTCTATAGAGATGGGTGGGGGCTCATGTTTTGCGGGACGATCTGTTATTTTTGACAATACAATTTTGGGGTGTGCATGACACTTTTTATTCAATTTTGTTGGGAGATAACGTGATGAAACAATGGTGAATCAGCCTTTTTTAATATTTTTCTGTTACGGCATTTACTATATGGGCTAACTTTTTTATATTTTAATAGTATGGGCGTTTTTGCATGCAGCGATGCCCATAATGCTATTTATTTTGTTTCTTTTTATTTTGGGGAATGGGGTGATTTAAATTTTTTATTTTTAGCTTTTTTTTTTTTTTTTTGTTTAAGTCCCCCAAGTGGACCACAACTTACAATCATCAGATGTGAATTGCTCCATTATTCTGTATGTAATTACTATATCACAGTTCAGTGTTGCCATCTAGTGGTCTGAACTGGGATATACTAACAATGAGCCTGGAAGCCTAGTACAGGCTGCGGCGTATTTATAGAACAGGGAGGTTTCCCCAATCTCCGCTGGGGGAAAGCACACCTGAAGAGGAAGCTCACGCTTCCGGTTTTTAAAACATTCAGATGTCGTGAGTGGGAAATCATTGCTGTGAGGGAAGAAGGAATGTGGCGTATTCTGGGACCATAAAGGTGCAGATCTGTCTGAGGAGCTTTATGGGGTGTAAATCTGTGAGGAAGGGCCGGAATCGACAGAATGTAACTATGTTGTTTGTACATTATTACAAGATTTGGGACCCCACTTTTGATTTTCACCATGGCCACATTTTGTCTAAAACCGACCCTGATAAGGCCAGCTGCTGTCAGCCACAGTTGGTGACTGATTCCTACAAGTCTTCACTTGATTGGCTAGTCCCACCAGTCCTCTGCACAAACTCAGCCTCACAACTAGACCACTCCTCTCTCTCACACTACTAGCTGTGGTGTGAACCAGAAATTCTTAGTCCACAGCCAGAGCACCAGATGTCATCAGCAACATCACACTATTCTTCATTTTGGTGGGAAAAATCCCCTTTTACAGCTACAATTGCTACTCTGTAGCCTAGTGATGTCACCTTAAGGAGTTTGTGTCCAACTGGTGATTAGTGAAGGACCACCAAGTCATTGCACATAAATATTAAAGAAGTGTGTTGTGCATAATTTATTTTTAAAAACCCCACAGTCCACCCTAAATGGGGAATAAGAACATAACTAGGAGATAACAAAAGGCAAGCAACGAACATAAACTTTGAGGGTGTTGCCATCCACTTTCAAGCATATTTCTCTTTCCCCATCCCCTATCCATAGACTTGTGTGGTGGTTGCGACACTCTTCAACAGGCTCTAATTAAACTAATTAGGGCTGCACTGTTTAATTGGTCCGTAATGCTGAAGCCCACACGGTATTATGGGTAGTGTACGGCCATTAACATTAGCCTCATTAGTAGAGATGAGTGAATTAAAGTTGACGAAGTGGAATTCGATCCGAATTTCAGAAAAGATTTGATTTGCACCGAAGCCGAATTTCCTCGAGAGTCATGGTAACAAATCAAATTTTTTCCTAAAATGGCTGCTGCACGTGTGAGGACATGGAGCAAAGAGCTCTGGAAATCACCCATAATGCCAGGCTTCATCAGCAGCCAGCCAGCCCTGTGATGTCACAGCCCTATAAATAGCATCAGCCATCTTAGATTCTGCCATTTACCAGTGCACTTAGTGCAGGGAGAGACAACAGCAGGCGCTAGGGACAGTGTTAGAAAAAACTTCATTGTGCTAAAAAACTATTTACAAGTGCAAGGAAAGATTATTCAAGGTGTAGGGAAAGGATACGGAGGAATCCTTCCACAGCATTTATGTTGACCAGGGTTCAGTAGGGGAGGTTACAGCCTGGGTAATAGGAACAATCCGATTACACCTTGCTGCACTGGGGATACAAATTGCCATTATACAGCTCTGTAATTCCAGCAAACCGTTCTTATTAGTGTGCAAGTGTTGTTTGATACAGGCATTAACAGGGTTTATTACAAGGAAATATTTCTATGTCTTATTTGCCCTTGTGCAGTGCAGTTATATGTTCTAAAGCATTAGCCGTTGTGTGGTGAAGTGCTAAAATGACTGCCCTTTTTGTGGTGTATTAGTGGAAAAAGAAAAAAAATAGTTGCCGATCAGCGGTGCAGTTATATGTTCTAAAGCCCTTTTTGTCATGTATTAGTGGAAAAAGAAAAAATATATTTGCCGTTTAGTGGTGCAGTTATATATTCTAAAGCCTTTTGTGGCGTGTATAAGTGGAAAAAAGAAAAATATATTTGCCATTCAGCGGTGCAGTTATATGTTCTACAGCCTTTTGTGTCATGTAAGTGGAAAAAAGAAAAATATATTTGCCATTCAGCATGGAAAAAAGAACAAACCTATTACACCTTGCAGCACTGACTGGGGATCCAAATTGCCATTATACAGCTCTGTAATTCCAGCAAACCGTTCTTTGGTATTGGGGTGCAAGTGCTGTTTGATACAGCCATTTACAGGGTTTATTACAAGTAAATATTTGTACATCTTATTTGCCCTTGTGTGGTGCAGTTATATGTTCTAAAGCATTTTTTGGCTTGTCTTAGTGGGAAAAAGGGGCTTATTAGCTGTTGTGTGGTGAAGTGCGGAAATTACAGCCCTTTTTAGCATGTATTAGTGGCACAAAAAAAAATTATTCGTTCATCAGTGCAGTTATATATTCTAAAGCCTTTTGTGTTGTGTAAGTGGAAAAAAGAAAAATATATTTGCCATTCAGCGGTGCAGTTATATGTTCTACAGCCTTTTGTGTCATGTAAGTGGAAAAAAGAAAAATATATTTGCCATTCAGCATGGAAAAAAGAACAAACCTATTACACCTTGCAGCACTGACTGGGGATCCAAATTGCCATTATACAGCTCTGTAATTCCAGCAAACCGTTCTTATTAGTGTGCAAGTGTTGTTTGATACAGGCATTAACAGGGTTTATTACAAGGAAATATTTCTATGTCTTATTTGCCCTTGTGCAGTGCAGTTATATGTTCTAAAGCATTAGCCGTTGTGTGGTGAAGTGCTAAAATGACTGCCCTTTTTGTGGTATATTAGTGGAAAAAGAAAAAAAATAGTTGCCGATCAGCGGTGCAGTTATATGTTCTAAAGCCCTTTTTGTCATGTATTAGTGGAAAAAGAAAAAATATATTTGCCGTTTAGTGGTGCAGTTATATATTCTAAAGCCTTTTGTGGCGTGTATAAGTGGAAAAAAGAAAAATATATTTGCCATTCAGCGGTGCAGTTATATGTTCTACAGCCTTTTGTGTCATGTAAGTGGAAAAAAGAAAAATATATTTGCCATTCAGCATGGAAAAAAGAACAAACCTATTACACCTTGCAGCACTGACTGGGGATCCAAATTGCCATTATACAGCTCTGTAATTCCAGCAAACCGTTCTTGTTATTGGGGTGCAAGTGCTGTTTGATACAGCCATTTACAGGGTTTATTACAAGTAAATATTTGTACATCTTATTTGCCCTTGTGTGGTGCAGTTATATGTTCTAAAGCATTTTTTGGCTTGTCTTAGTGGGAAAAAGGGGCTTATTAGCTGTTGTGTGGTGAAGTGCGGAAATTACAGCCCTTTTTAGCATGTATTAGTGGCACAAAAAAAAATTATTCGTTCATCAGTGCAGTTATATATTCTAAAGCCTTTTGTGTTGTGTATAAGTGGAAAAAAATAAGGGCCTATTTGGCGCTCAGCTGTGCAGTTATACAGTATGTTCTGAAGCCCTTTTTGGTGTGTATTAGTGGCAAAAATATATATATATTTTATGTTCAGTGGATATGTTCTAAAGCTTTTTTTGGCGTGTATTAGTGGGGAAAAAGAAAAATGACTTATTGGTGTGTATTAGCAACTAGAAGAGTTTGCCCTGACAAAGCTGTCCTGCCCGGCCAGTAGTGTGGCATCAGAGCGGATGATTAGTGCAGCAGGGGTCATAGTTACCCCAAGAAAAACTCTCCTGTCCACCCAAAATGTGGAGAGACTGACCTTTCTCAAGATGAATCAGGCATGGATCAGCCAGGATTTTCATCCACCGATGCCTGATGCATCAGACTAGATCATCCATGGTGCCACACCAACACTTGACTAAAGAGACCGGTTTCTTCTGGCTACCTGCTTTAGCTAGTATTCTGATGCTGCCACCCGCCTGATGCAACACATCTGATGCCAAGTGGTCCTTCTTTCACCCACCATCTTCAGCTGGTACCCACCTCCCCACTCTGTCACCGGGTCACTCTGTGGTCTCCTGATTCTGCTGCCACATCCTCACAATGTCAACTTGCCACTCTGTGGTCTCCTGATGCTGCTGCCACCTCCCCACTTTTCCACGAGTCACTCTGTGGTCTTCCGATGCTGCTGCCACCTCCACACTATGTCACCTTGCCACTCTGTGGTCTCCTGATGCTGCTGTCACCTCCACACTATGTCATCTTGTCACTCTGTTGTCTTCTGATGCTGCTGCCACCTCCAGACTATGCCACCTTGCAACTCTGTGGTCTCCTGATGCTGCTGCCGCCTCCACACTATGTCACCTTGCCACTTTATGGTCTCCTGATGCTGCTGCCACCTCCACACTGTCACCTTGCACTCTGTGGCCTCCTGATGCTGCTGCGACCTCCACACTGTCATTGTGCCACTCTGTGGCTCCTCCTGATTCTGCCGCCACCTCTAGACTCTGTTATTGGGTCTCCTCATTCACGTGTCATCTCTGTTTTGGATCCACTCCTGTTTTTTTTGGCATTAGCAATACTGATGGATTACTGACCAAATGCTGACCGAGTGAAAGCGGATGCTCAACAGACAGGATTCGTTTTTTGGGGGTTATTCTGACGGATCAGAGGAAGGGCAAAATAATCAGTGACGTCGACACAAACTTACTGCTGACACCCTCTCCACTCTGTCGGGGGGCTCTACTTGTATAAGGGTTTAATAAAACAGGTTCTGTATACATCTTTGTGGAATTAGCTGACAACAGTGTGAAAGGAGTGCGCTTCTTCTTGGCGCTAACATCAACCTGTAAGGCTGAGTTCATACTTGAGTTATTTGGTCAGTTTTGGCCCCATGACTGCCCAAATAAGTGAAGTGTGCATTGATTCTAAGAGCAGAAATCAAAAAAAGACAGCCCACGATTCTTTAGTGTGTTGCACGGGAAGGGGTTATCCCCATGTATCAAGAGAAGAGAAATCCCAGCAACAGTTGCTTCTGAAGAGTGTAGGTTTTTTTCATCAAAGGAAATAATGCAATATTCATAGGATGCGTTCGGCTCGTCCAGCCTTTCTCAACTACATGGTTGAGAAAGGATGGACGAGCCGAAACGCGTCCTATGAATATTGCATTATTTCCTTTGATGAAATAAACCTACACTCTTCAGAAGCAACTGTTGCTGGGATTTCTCTTCTCTTTTGATTCTAAGAGCGACGCCTGTCACCTGCATGTCATACAGACTCACAGTATTAGTTCACTACTAAAGCAGACTCCCTATGCATTTTACTGCAAGGCACAGTGTTTTACAGCACTATAAAGGCTCTCTGCAGCCAGGAAACAGCATTTTTTAATGAAATTCGCCGCAAATAAATTTGTATCGAAACGAATATTTCCCCAAAAATTTGAGAACCAGAGAATCGCATTTTTTAAAAATTCGCTCATCTCTACTCATTAGCTTTATGGTCGCACAGTACTTGACTTGCACCGTGCAGTTGTGCCCTAAGTTCAGCTAGTTCTATTGCAGATATGTCTCCTGCAGTAAGATAACATCTGTTTTCAATTTTATTTTTTGTCACAGAATTCCTTATAGAGGTTTGTATGTTTGGGAAGGTTTTGGCAACCCTCTCCTGGGTAGACATGTGAGGGGAAGCATACTTACCTGCTTCCCGGCACTGGCTCCTCCGCTGCTTTGCTCCCTGGATGTAAACTTCCGGTTTTACAATCACTGGCCGCAGCAGTGTCACATGACCATTTGTGACTGTGCTTCCCTTCCCAGGTTTTCCTAGGTGGAGGGAAGGGGGTTGCCAAAACCCCCGAAAAGTGCACAACCTCTTCAATGACTTGCAGCAGTCAAACTCAAAACCCTTTACATAAAAAATGTATAGTTTTATTGGTGAAACAAAAATAAAATAGAGATGCTTTGTTCAACTTAAAAGTAATGATTGGTGCACATCAACTTAATGCATTTCCCTTATTTATTGCATTTATAAAAACAAAAAACCATCAGTTGCTTATAATCACGCAGATGTTTATAACTTTATATCAGTTATATTCCCTTATTTTATAATTATTTTATGTGAGGCTCTTTTTTTAAGCTTTAGTTTCTAGAGCTGTAGAAAATGTTCACTGGGGACATTCAGGCAGAAATATTTTTAACGTTACTGGATAAATCAAGTAAAAACGTCCTTTCTTTCCAGAATGATGCTTGACTGAAGGGCTTTCTCCTACTTGAATTTCTGTTGAATTATCTTGTAATATCAATGTCTTGGTGCTTTTGGGAATTGACTCTTTCTTGCTCCAATAAATGTACATCACTAATTCTTTGTCTTCAAAAGTGCTATGACTTCAGATGGCATTTGTCAGTTTTTAGGGACCAAGCCAGTGAGCTCACTCAATATTTATTTGACCGACTATCCTCAGTACTTTTAGTACTGCAGATGGTGATTTTTTTACAGATATTCCAATAATCTGGGTATTGTTACCTTTTGAGTGCATTTCTCTTTTTTTTTTTTTTTTTTTTTTTTACTGCTAATGCCTTGTGAACGTTCATCACTTCTTGGTGGCCTGTGTGCAGATGTTCAATTTCTTGTTACAGTGTTACTATTCTTTGCTTGAACTCCAAAATCAATGTTGGTTTGCTTATACATAACTGTAATCCTTTGAGACAAATCCCTTATTCTTGTTGGTACAATTTCACTAGCAACTGTTATATCTACTTGGATGTCTGAAAGTTCCTCATCATATGAAGTAGTAAATTGGGTGCACTCCTATTCCATTATTATTAGCTTCTCCGTGTTTATTATCCTCCTCCATATGTCCTGTTCCAGGCACCTAGGAATAACCTGCTGAAGAGTTTGTGTATCTTGGAATATTAGCATGGCATTGCATTTTATTATTCACAGCAGTCATAGTATTCTATTTACTTTAGTTAGACAATAACCTCTCCTTCTTTACATCCCTTTTTAATTACTATATATCTTTTTTTTTTCATTTTTGTTATTACATTAGCATATTTCTCAGCACTGCCTTTATTTCTTTATATTCGTCCTACCGTTTTCTCCAATTGTTCTCCTCTCTGTGTTCAGCCAAGATGATTCAGGCTATATATATTATTAATATTAAAGCCTGCTTCATGTTACTGCTGTGAGCAGATGCTGATCCGTGTGCTGTCCCCAGGTTTGCACCCCCTCACCTCCACGCCACTTTCTGTAGGGTGGGACACAAAAAACAGAATCCTGTCTCCCTTGAGTCATTTGTGCAGGATAATGGCTAATGGAAGAATGTTGTGACTACCTTTATACAAGAACATATTGGAAGTAAAGATATTGATGTACACAACGTGTTCACACAACCTAACACTACTGTGTGAAAGTATCTAAAGGCTTAAAAAAAATCCAAAGCCTTGTGTTCTACATGTTGATCCAGCTGAAGACAATGAGAAAAAGGCCAATTTTCTTCCTCTTAAGCCGGCCAAAGCTGTCTCTCCTGATTTTCCCATAATATGCATGCTCAGTTCATACAAGTATGTATACTTAGGGATTGGGTTAGAAGAGATACTGCCAAACATTTCTCCTTAGAACAAAAGGGTTGGGCAGTTAAAATCCAATGTGACTGACCCTTATTGCCTCTGATGTCAAAGACCACATACATTAGATGGTTGGCCAAATCCAATGAAATCAGTGGGTTCAGTCAAGATAGATTTAAAGTGTATGGCCATCTTTAGGGGGAAAATTCCTATTACAACTCCAAATATGTCAGAATAAATCCCCGTATCAGTGACCCATCTATTGTAATCTAGTACGTTAGTATCTATAACTTATAATAGTATTAAGAATGGCATCCAGTCACCTTTTAAACATCATGCAATTACATATGTCAACAACAAAAAATTGAGAAAATGCACTGGATTCAAGACAAATCCTGATATAACCTAAATAATACATGTACGACTATTAAGGATTTAACTAGCAAGCATCTGTAACAAAAAGTTAATCATTGTTCCCAATACCTTGTAAAGCATTCAAATGTTACTTTCATAAGGTCACAATGTACCTTTCTTATTTACATTTTCATACAATGAACAAAGTATGTATGCAAATAATGTATGAAAAAAAGAATAATTCTTTGAGTAAGTGGAGTGCAAAACACTAATAATAGCACTATGTACAGAATGACATTTGCTTTTAAAGTATTTGCATAACTACAACTTTGTGTAGCATATTATTAGCATAATGCAAAATTGTTCTCACAGATTCTCTTTAAAAGAGTGGTATATTGTTTACCACATCAGTATCGAGGAGTACAAACCATGGGGCAATAAGGGGCATTGGTTGTACATTGTGGGTTGGTCCACACCAGATTAACATGACTTTTACTTACATTGTAGACAGGGGCATTGCTAGGGTCTTAAACGGGTTGTCTTACATTAGCAAATTACATTTATCATGTAGACACAGTTAGTACAAGACACTTACTTATGTATTGTGATTGTCCATATTGACTCATTTGCTGGCTTAGGTCATTTTCACACTCGCGGTAGCCTTTTTTTTTTTATCAGACTGCCGAGAAGCGTGCGGAAAAAAACTACAGCACACTGCGGTTTTTGTCCGGTTGCCTCTAGACATGTTTGTCGTGCTGCGGCCGGACCTACGGCCCGCTCCCATTATAGTGAATGGAGCCGGAGCAGACTTCCAGTGACACGGTGGAATTGCGTAGCACAGATCCGGCAGGCTCCCCCGCCAGAACAACCTGCTGGAAAAGGCTACAGCAAATGTGAAAGTAGCCTTAAAGGGGTTGTCCAAGGAATATTTATTGATGACCTGTCCTTAGGATAGATCATCAATATCAGATCAGCAGGGGTCCGACAGTGGGCACCCCCACAATTCATCTGTTTGAAGAAAAGGCACGCGCCGTGATGGCGCTGGCTCCTCTTCATTGTTTAATAGGCACAAAGAGGAGAAAAACGGTGGCACTGTCAACCCCTAATTATAACAGGAAAAGTCCAGCAATAACTCATACGGAGAGCACAGAGAATCAGTGCAGGGAGAGCAAGGCAGAGCGCATGTATGTACCGGCTATATAGTGGTGTTGCTCAGCCTGAGATGTGTAAGTCCATCCATATTATCAGCAGCGAAGGTAAATAAAAGAAGTGGCGGCACTCACCCAAGTCCGGTGAAAGGAAGGGAATACCTTTATTGAAGGAACAACAAAATCAGTGCATGAAACTGCGCTGTACCTGCTCTTCACCTGCTCTTCATTGTTTACCTGCTCTCCGTTGCATCGGCAGCAGTGAGCAGGTGTAATTACACCCAAGCCGTCCTATTCATTTCAATGGAACAGATCGCTCCTATACAAGTGTATGCTACAGAGCCGTCCCATTGAAATTAATAGGATTGCAGATGTGTCACACACACAGGTGGTGGGGTAGTGACCACTGAACTCCACCATCACCCATGTCCTTGCCTACTTGCCTTGCAAGTCCTAGTGACAAGGGACAACTGGTCGACAAAGCCTTAGCTAGGATGGTGCAGCGAAGACAAACAACACATAAACAGAAAGGTCAAACAAGCAGCGTCAAAACCAAGAGAGCAAAAAGGTACCGGAGGAGCAAGCAGAGAATCGTCAGGACAAGTCGAAGTCAAACCAGGAGAGCATGCCAAGACCAGAGGATGAGACGGACAGGAAATCGGAAGCCAAGCAGGAACAAACAAACAAACCAGGTGAGTATCATGCAGGAAGGACCTCAATAACAGGCAATCTGTGGCCAGCAGATGCCTGTTTAAATAGTGCACTAGTGGAGTCATGGGACATGGCCAGCGTCACATGACTCTTGAGTTCTAATGCAGCCCATATAGCCGAGCGATCAGCTCAGCACTCAGCCCCAGTGTGGTACAGCCCCAGTGCTGATGACGCGAGTGCACCTCGGCCATGCCCGCCTCATGGAATCAAGCACAGAGCGCATCGTGACAGTACCCCTCCTTCCACGCGGAGCCACCAGACTCAAGGCCCCGGGCGACAGCTTCTAAGGATGTTCCAAATAAAAAAAATTGATAAGCCTAGTGGTGTGAACACCCTTAGCTGGTACCTAGGACCTTTCCTCCGGTCCATAGCCTTTCCAGTGTACCAGATACTGTAAAGAGTTGCAGACTCTCCTAACATCTAAAATTTTTGAAACCACAAATTCCTCAGAATTATTAACCAGTACCGGCGGCCGAGCAGGCTGTGAAGGAACAAAAGAAGTAACATGTCTATTCAGCAGAGATTTATGGAAGACATCATGGATGTGGAATAAATCAGGTAACCTTAATCTAAACGACACTGGGTTGATTACCTCCGTAATCTCGTATGAACCTATAAAACGAGGTGCAAACCTTTTGGAGGCCACCTTGAGAGGCACATTCTTAGAGGACAGCCACACCTGATCCCCAACCTGAAAATCTATCCCCCTCGAACGTCTACTATTAGCTTTGATTTTTTGATTATTTTGAGCCTTCTCTAGGTTTAACTGAGCCCGGGCCCAAACTGTGCACAGTTTAGATGAGACCTTATCCGCCTCAGGGTTAGACGAGGAGACAGATGACCCAGAATGAAAACAAGGATGGAAACTGTAGTTAAAGAATGGGGAGACACTAGCAGAGGAATTAACATGGGTGTTAGTCGCAAATTCTGCCAAAGAAAGGTATTTAACCCACAAATGTTGATCACCAGAGACATATGACCTGAGAAATTGTTCCACAAACTGATTATGTCGCTCCGTCTGCCCATTACTCTCAGGATGATAGGCAGACGAGAAGGACAATGAGATTTGGCACCTCTGACAGAAGGCTCTCCAAAATCTTGACACAAACTGGACACCCCTATCAGACATAATGTTCTCGGGTACACCGTGCAAACGTACAATTTGTTCCAAAAATACAGAGGACAGAGTCTTAGCATTCGGAAGTTTAGCAAGGGGAACAAAATATACCATCTTACTGAATCTGTCGACCACTACCCAAACCACAGTTTTACCCTCAGCAGGTAGCAGATCTGTGATGAAGTCCATGGAAATATAGGACTAGGGTCTACTGGGTATGGGTAGGGGTCGCAGTTCACCAGTAGGACGAGTCCTAGGGGTTTTGGACCTGGCACACACCTCGCAGGACACATAGGACTTGATACTTGATATCCTTGAACAGGGTGGGCCACCAATAAGCAATGTCTCCACTCCTCCCATTTAATGGCCAGCAATTCACGATTCCCCACGTCATAATTTCTCTCGGTTGGGGAATTTTTTTTGGAAAAGAAGGCACAAGGCCTTAAATTGGTAAGACTAGCCCCCACCCCGTCCTAAGAGGCATCCACCTCCACAATGAAAGGTCTCTCTTGATCTGACTGAATCAAAACTGGAGTGCAGCTGAAAGCCTTCTTAAGTGTCTCAAATGCTTAAGTAGCCTCAACAGACCAGTTCTCCAGGCCCGCCCCTTTTTTGGTGAGGTCGGTCAAGGGCCTAGCAATTACCGAAAATTTATTTATAAATCTACGGTAATAATTAGCAAAATCCTAAAAAACTTTGTAAGGCTTTTAAGGATGATGGCCTTACCCAGTCCAAAATTGCCAATACCTTGCTAGGATCTATTTTGAAAGCATGAGGAGTGAGGACATACCCAAGATACAGAATCTGTTGTACCCCAAAAACACATTTCTCCTGTTTGGCCGCCAATTGATTCTTCCTCAAAACCTCCAATACTTGTTTCACATGAGACACATGACTCAAAATCAGGGAAAAAAATCAAATCATCATCAAGGTAAACAATTACGAATTCACCCAAGTATTCCCTAAAAATATTATTTATAAAGTTTTGAAACACAGCTGGCGCATTGCTGAGTCCAAAAGGCATAACAAGATATTCAAAGTGTCAAGCTGGTGTATTGAAAGCTGTCTTCCACTCGTCTCCCTCCTTAATTCGAATCAAGTTATCTGCCCCCTTTTTACTTTGAATTTAGTTAAACCTTATGAAATGAATTATAGAACTGACTTGTATTATCATTATTGAATAGTATTTTAACTTTTTTTACATTTTTTACATACGTGATGTTTGGCCAACACTGCCTAGTGTGAGAAACAGGTGATTTGTACCAGTATGTAATAGGAGGTGGAACCTTTGTGACATCATTACACATTTGAATATGTTTTTATATTTATTTGTGGATACATTTACTAATGTTTGACTATGATTAAGGGCAGATCGTATGTACGAAACGTGTCAGATTTTAATGATGTGTACGCTTAATTCTTTAAAGTTTGGAAATGAAGCTTGCAATAATTTAATTGAGGATACGCTTGTTGGACATATTTCCTTTGGATTATTCCAATGATTGTTTTTTTCTAGGAATCAGCCAACTAATGTCTCGTGCAGCACGTATCAACGTGTGAACTGTTTTTGCTTTATATTAGGCAAAAAATAAGCCAGTGCCATTCAAGCACAAATGTAGGAACTAAAGTCCTCCTTCAGTACATGAGGCTTCATCACCTGCTCACAAAAAAATGCAAACTGGCCAGCATTGTGATCAAGACTGTCCTACTTCTATCCATCATCATACTAGTAGCCAGGCCACATACACAAGCAGTGCAGTGTCATTATTGTCATCGGCAACATGATCAGCTACTTTTTCTCCTGATCACACTACTCTTCTTCCTTGTTCTCCAATCCATCGTCAGTCATCAGTTATGATGCCTTACCCTGTCAGATTCCATACTGTACTGCTGCTGCAACTACTGCCACCCCTGCTGCCATAATACTACTCTACACAGGTGCACATCTGTCTTGTCTGTCAGGTTTCATACAGTACTGCTGCAGCACCCAAAAAAGGGGAAATTTTGCCATGGCTTTTATAAAAATCAAAAGGGATAAAAAAAACAATTTCATATTAAAAAGCATAACAAATCTGACAATGCAGTGTGTTTTTAACTCTTTGCTTGTCATTATTTTTCCCGGTCTTCCTGGAGTCATAACTTTTTTAATTTTCCATTGACATATCCATATAAGGGCTTGTTTTTTGCAGGACAAGTTGTACTTTATAATGCCACCATTTAGTATGAAATACAATGTAGTCGGAAGAAGGAAAAAAATTCCAAATGGGGTGGAAATGGAAAAAAACACAATTCTTCCATAGTTTTATGGGTTTTCTTTGCAGCAAAACTGAGCTATGCTCTTCATTCTCTGGGTCAGTACGATTACAACGATGTGTGTGTGACATTTTGATCACATTTTTTGGGTAAGAGAGGTGATGAAAAAAATTGTATTTTGATACTTTTTTCCGTTATGCCATTTGCTGCATTGGAAAAATATTTTTACGTTTTAATATTACAGGAGTTTTCGGATGTGGTGATGCACATGATGTTTATATTTTTTATTATTTATATATTTATTTTTTTATTCTAAGAAAAGGATGTGATTAAAAAAAATTATTTAAAAAATGTTTTATATATATTTTTTTCCCTTTTTTTTAACCACAAAAAGCAGTATAGTATTATGAGAATTGCTGATTTTTTATGTTGGCCTGCTGGCCAACATAAGAACTGCAGCTTTAATACGCTTGGTCTCTTCAGAAAGACCCAGCCTATTAGAGTGAATTATTGGCATCCCCAATCACTCCACGGGGATGACTGTATTCACCCGGAAGCGCATGCTTCTGGAGTTTTCACTCTTTAGATGCCGTGATCACACTTTGAACAGACTGTTAACTCTAGCAGCCATGTGTTTACCTACAGCCGTATTTGTCACTGTCACTTTGTCATTACTAATATTGTCTTGGCATTAAACAGCTTACAAAGACTTTCATACAGTCTTAGGAAACTGCCTCCTGTCTTTAAGTTGCAGAAAACAGATTTGCAAACTGTTCCATACCAGCTATTCGACCAGAAGTACTAGTGGCAGTAGTAGGCCACAGTTGTCCCTGCTGGCTTTGGAAAGACACAAAATTATCATTGAGGAGAAAGGGGATAAGACTGTGGATTGGATGGCTCACTCCTCTTTTCAGTCACAGCAGGATGACATGGAGGTGACTTCTGAGTCTGACACTGTACTATGAAGCCAGGGGTCACAGTGTAAGCCGTGTACCGGGGTGGGCTCCCCAGGATACAGCGAAGTCACAAACAAGGAAAATAACTCCACCAACAGCTTTTGCCAAAACAGAATTTTACTTACACGTGGTAATGAACATAACCACAAATGCTGGGAACATACAATAAATTTACATACACCCAGCCCGAAGGCTGAGACTCTTGTGCTGCACAGCGGGGCGCCCTCCGACGGATGCAGGAGAAAAGCATGGTAATTTACCTACTAGTGGGCACAACTAAACTGTCACACCATACCTGGTATTACCCTAAAAAAAAAGTATGTATTGGTGTGTGGTAGGGGCTAGCCTGCAGTGCAGCACAACAGCTTACAATCTTACAAAGTTCTATATTATTCCCCCTCCCATAACTGGTGTTGTAACACATGCTTGAGTATTCCTCCTGACTCCTGAGCAAAACGTCAGCCTGGCTTAATTTTGTGGGAAGCTCTCCAATGTGAAATGTCCCTTTAAATTATGGAGTCCTTCCAATGAACAATAGCAACACTTGTGGCCTGACACAAACAAAGACCCTAACTAACGGGTCTGCTCTGCATCCACTGGTGACTCTGAACAGAACAAATGCCTCTCCAATGAGCATGAAGTACCGCAGTGTATGTTGCTTTGCTTCTCAGCTCTCATCATTGTTCCTGGAAGCATTCCTTGTTCCTCTGGTCAGGATCAGGGTCTTGGACACGATCAGCTTCACTTAGCTGTCGCTCTAGTCACTGAGAGATGCTCTCACACCTTGATGCCATCGGATCCTCTGCTGACACAGTTCCTCAGTCTCAGCAGCCTCTAAGATGGCTGCTCCCTTTCTCTTCCTCTCCAGGCTTTGTGTAACTCCACCTCTCATGAATATATAAATATATGCAGTCTGTAGCTAAGTTTAGAAAACAGTGGCATTTTGCGGCCAAACAGCAGAATGTCCAGTCCAGATCATTTAATTTAATCTATACAAACAGTGTTCAGCACAAGGAGAGCTGTTTCCTTATCTCACAACAGCATTCCTCAACCTTCTCTGGGTCTGCAAGGAGGAGAAGCATTTCCGTTGAGTCCCCTTAGTATTCAATGCCCCTTCCTATCGGGGTGCCTTCCTTTTTCCTAAGAAGTGTCAAGAAAACTCCACAACGCTCTATGGTATATAGTCAAGAGAGTCTCCCTGTTGATGACTTGTGTAAGAGCAGTCGGTGTTTGTACTGTCCTGAGGGGGAGGTTAAGGAGGAGGCTGCAGACCCCAATCATAGCTATGTTGGTGGTGGTAATAGTGCCACCCGTAGACATGGTATTGGCAGTGGAGGTAGCGGCAGTGGCAGTATGGTCAAATACAGGGTGGGGGCCAAAGTGCACACAATGATATCTCACAGTCTGATAAAAGTGGCACCGAAGGTGATGCCAATTGTGTGTTGTAAAGGACTTGGGATTGGAATTGGGTTACTGAGGAGGAGGAGACAGAGTGTGGTGGCGGATGTCGCAGCAATAAAGAGCATGGGAGACGTACTTGGGATCTACTCACGCAGAGCTAGAGGCTGCCTTCTGGCAGTTTTTCTCCACGCTGCCAGAAGACAGCAAGCTCTGCAAGAACAAAATAAACTGTGGCAGGTAAACACAAATGTAGGCCCAACAGCTCTATTGAAGAACATGAAGCAGCATCACCACAACAGGAGTTCCCTCCTTCTTCCAGTCCCCATTACAGCAGCCAGGCCGCATCCATGGGCAGCGTCTTTCACAACGTCTTCCTTGCTTTCTGCCTCTTCATGCCCATCAATCCACTGGTGCGCAATCTTAGTACCTACCTAGCCAAGTTTCTCAATACCGTACCATTTAGTCGAGTCGGCTGCCTTTAGAGAGCTGATGGCTTGCGCTCAGCCTCACAAGAAGATACCTGGACGCCATTATTTCTCTTAAAAAGCCATCCCTGCAATTGGATACCTGGAGCAGTTGCAGGGACTGTACATGTCTTTCATGACCCACTGGCTCAATGTTTTTTTTATAGCAGTGGCGAGGCAGCAGCTTGGCAACAAGGCCAGGTCCTTTTAACCCCCCCCTTCACAACAGGCACTAATCAGCCTCCTCCAAGTCCTCTTCCACGAACACGCTCCTATCCCCAACAGCAGCAGGACACAGCGTCACCCCCATTTCCCCTCCTTTCTTGTGTCAAGTGTTGCCACATCATGTTGGAGCTGATTAGCATGGGTGAGAGTAGCCACACTTGAGCAGTTGCTACAGTACATCAAGCAGTAAACATCCCACTGTCTGTCATTCTGCCAACTCCAACTGGTCAAGGTGGTCAGCAACAATGCCCGCAACTTCATGGCCGCCCTGAACCTGGGGAAAATAACACATGCCCTCTGCATGGTGCACGTCATTAACCTAGTCGTGCAATGTTTTTTAAATAAGTATATTGACTTACGTACCTGCACCTTAATGGGGAGGGTGCAACTGCCCTGGGGGAAAAATGGTTAGACAGCTGGAGGAGCTTTTAAACTAGGATCTGGGGGGAGGGTTGGTGGGGGTCATACTAATAAGGGGGTAGATTGTGTAGGTAGTGAGAAAAGTAGGGAGAAGACTAGGCAAAACTATAAACCAATGAAAAAAAGAACTGCTGGTAACAAGGAACTGTTGCATACAAACATTCAACCAAGGTAACCCAAAAAATGGAGATATCCACTTTACAGGTAATAGTAATTTTAAATGCCAGAAGTCTAGCTAGCAAGATGGGGGAGCTGGAGGCTATGGTACTAGAGGAACACATAGATGTAGTTGGTGTGGCTGAGACATGGTTGGACTCTTCGCATGACTGGGCTTTTAAGCGTTTTAAACTATTTAGAAAAGATAGGGTCAATTGAAAAGGCAGTGGCGTGTGCCTGTAGGTGCAGAGTTATCTAAAGACAAGTGTGAAAGAGGCAATTGAGGGTGAGGATGATGAGGATGTGGAAAACATATGGGTGGTAGTGATGAGCGGCAGAGGCAATATTCGAATTCGCGATATTTCACGAATATTTGGGCGAATATTCGCCATATATTCGAAAATTCGCGAATTCATAATTTCCATTCATTATTTTCTTGATTGCGAAAATTCGCATATAAAAATTTGCATATAAAAATTTGCATAAAAATTAGCATAAACTGGTATTTAAAAGGTATCTTTTAAATACCAGTTTATCGACTTTATGAATTTATCAAATTACTATATATAATTTTATATGACTTACACATAATCAAGAAAATAATGACATTATTTTCTTGATTGCGAAAATTTGCATATAAAAAATTTGCATATAAAAATTTGCATATAAAAATTTGCATAAGCTGGTATTTTAAAAAAAAAAAAAATATTCACGATTATATTTCTCGATATTCTAAATATTCGTGAATTCTCGAAGTGCCGATATTCGCAATTAAAATTCGCAATTCGAAAATTAGTGATCAACACTAATGGGTGGAATTTCAAAGGGATATAAACACTGAAAAAATAATACTTGATGTAATCTATATACTGTACCCCCTAACATCACAGAGGAGATAGTAACACAACTGTACAACCAAATAGAGCGGCAGCCCAGGCTGGTACAGTGGTCATAATGGGAGATTTTAACTTGGTTCTGCCTCACCCAAAAAGGGAAGAAGATTCCTCAACTTGCTGCAGGACCACTTTATGGTCAAGTTTGTAGAAGTTACCACTGGGGGCAATGCTCTGTTGGATCTGGTAATTTGTAATGATGCAGAGCTCATGGGAACTGTTACTGTTGGAGAAACACTAGGTAATAGTGACCACAATATAATTATATTCCCCCTAAACTATAAGAAGCAAACTCTGTCAAGCAGAGCAAAGAAACTGAATTTTAAAAAGGATAATTTCCCCCAGTTGAGGGCAGCATTTCAGGGCATAGACTGGGAGCAGCTACTGTCATATAATAATACTGAGGATAAATGGGAGAGTTTTAAATCCACATTGAGTAATTGCACTAAAAAATGTATTCCTTTAGGTAACAAGTATAAACGGCTAATATTAATTCCCCATGGCTTACAGCTACTGTAAAATATACAAATCTCAGGGGTCAGCTGTAGCATTTGAAGTTTACAAAGGGATTAATAAAATCTGTAAAAAGGAGATAAAATCTGCAAAAATGCAAAACGAGCAGCAGGTGGCAAAAGAGAGCAAAACAAATCCCCAAAAATTCTTTAATAGAGATGAGCGAACTTTAAAAAAAAGTTCGGCGTTCGGGTTGTGGTAGTAGAATCCATAACGGGATGAGCGAGTTACCACAACCCGAACGCCAAACGCCGAACTTTTTTTTAAAGTTCGCTCATCTCTATTCTTTAAATATATAAATGCAAAAAAAATCAAGGTCTGAGCAGGTATGTCTCCTAAATAATGGTAGAGAAGGGGGATGGGGGGGGGGCAGTCTCTGAAGATAAGGAAAAGTCAGAGTTACTAAATGGGTTTTTTAGCTCTGTATATACAAAAGAAGAGAAAGGAGCTGATATCTGTGGTTCTGGGGCTGTTAGTACATCCAGTCATATACTCAATTGGCTAACTGTAGATATGGTCCAAGAGATAAGTTAAATAAGGTAAATGTGAACAAGGCTCCGGGTCCAGATGGATTACACCGAAGCGTGCTTAAAGAGTTGAGTTCAGTCTTTGCTGTGCCCTTGTTTATAATTTTTAAAGATTCTCTAGGTACTGGTACAGTGTCAAGTGATTGGTGCAAGGCAAATGTGGTACCCATATTCAAAAAAGGATCTAGGTTCTCCACAGGTAATTATAGACCAGTTCATTTAACTTCTGTTGTGGTGTTGTGGGAAAAATGTTTGAAGGACTCTTAAGGGACTATATACAGGAGTATGTGACTGTAAATAATATTATAAGTGATAACCAACATGGGTTTACCAAGGACAGAAGTTGTCAGAATAACCTGATTTGTTTTTATGAGGAGTTGAGTAGTAGCGTGGACAGAAAGGCGGCTGTGGATGTAGTGTTTCTGGATTTTGCAAAGGCTTTTGATACTGTCCCTCATAGACGTTTAATAGGTAAAGTAAGGTCTATAGGCTTGCAAAGTATAGTCTGTAACAGGAATCATTGACCAAAACTCTCTGGACATGGTCCTTCAGCCAGTTTTCAATCCAATTTTAAATGGTCCTGGGTTATAAGTGGTGTACCCCAAGGTTCAGTGCTGGGTCCTCTATAATTTATTTATTAATGATATTGAGGACAACATTAATAGCACCATTTTGATTTTTGCAGATGACACTAAGCTATGTAGTACTGTACAGTCTATGGAAGATGTACATAAACTACAAGCTGACTTGAATATTGTGAGTGATTGGGCATCAACTTCGCAAATAAGGTTCAATGTGAATAAATGTAAAGTTATGCATCTTGGTAGTAATAACCGAGTGCCCAAACTGTAACCCAAAACCCACATATGTATCACAAAGTGCCAACACGGCAATAAAACCTGAATACTACAGTCCAATATAGTGTATTGTCCATGTACTTTATCACTTAGCTATAATCGCCTGCCTACATTCAGTGCGCTGCCTGTGCTATGCATGGTGCGCCCTGCGCTGATGAATGACAGGAGAAGTCTAAGGCATATTGGTACACTATAGACTTTTTCCAGGGTGTGGGTGCCCACAGAGAGGGCTCTGAGTGCCGCCTCTGGCACTAGTGCCATAGGTTCGCCACCACTGTCCTAGGGGAAGTAACACTGGGAGAGTCACTTATAGAGAAGGATTTGGGTGTCCTTGTAGATGGTAGATAAAATAACAGTATACAATGTCAATCAGCTGCTTCTAAGGCTACCAGGAAATTGCCATGCATTAAATGAGGCATGGACTCGCTGGGCAGGGATGTAATATAACCACTTTACAAAGCGTTGGTGCGGCCTCATCTGGAATATGCAGTTCAGTTCTGGGCATTAGTCCATAGAAAGGACGCTCTGCTGCTGGAAAAAGTACAGAGTTATGAAGTTATAAAGAAAGATTAAAATAATTGAATTTATTTAGTCTTGAGAAGAGCTCTCTAAGGGGGAACATGATTAACCTATACAAATATATAAATGGGCCATACATGTAAAATGCCCTCAAAAGACAAGGGGCACCAAGGGGAAGAAAAAGTTTAGTCTCCAGAAGCGTCAAATCTTCTTTACTAGAGTTGAGCGGACACCTGGATGTTCGGGTTCAAGAAGTTCGGGCGAACTTCACGAAAATGTTCGAGTTCTTTATCCGAACTTGACCCCGAACCCCATTTAAGTCAATGGAGACCCGAACTTTTGGGTACTAAAATGGCTGTAAAAATGGCAGAGGGCTGCAAAAGGCATCAAAATTTAGGTAAATCCCCTGCAAACAAATGTGGGGAAATGACTTAAAATAAAATAAAATAAATAAAAATTAACCAATATCAATAGGCAACTTGGAGGAGGAGGTGGAATAGGAGGTTGGGGTGGCATCAGGTGGGAATGCTATGGAAGTTGAAGTTCTCATCACAGCCAAAAAGGATTCATGTCTGCCTACAGTGCCACAGGCCTCATTCACAGACTCAGGGCCATGGCAACCATATATGGGAGTTGAAGTTCACATCACAGCCAAGAAGGATTCATGTCTGCCAGCAATGTTACAGGCCTCAATCACAGACTCAGGCCAATGGCAACCATACATGGGAGTTGAAGTTGTCATCACAGCCAAGAAGGAATCATGTTTGCCTGCAGGGCCACAGGCCTCATTCAAAGATTCGGGCCCACGGGACCCACAAAGAGGAGAGGTAAAATCACGCCAAAACAGTATTGATTTCACCCAGCAATGCCACAGGCCTCATTCACAGATTCAGACCCATGGCACCCACAAAGAGGAGAGTTACAATCATGCCAAAACAGTATTGATTTCACCCAGTAGTGCCACAGGCCTCGTTCACTAATTCATGGCACCCGCAAAGAGGAGAGCGGTCCCGTAACAGCAACACAGGCCTCAGGTCACACTGCAATGGAACAGGCAATTATTATTTATGTAGGCCCCTGACACCCAGACAGAGGAGAGGTCATTTGACAGTAAAAAGAGGTTAATGTCTCCCACCAATACAGCAGGCAATGAAACAAAATATAGGCCCCTGACAACCAGACAATGTAGAGGTCTTTTGACAGTATAAAGAGTTTAATGTCTCCCACCAATGCAGCAAGCGATTAAACAAAATATAGGCCCCTGACAACCAGACAATGGGGCGGTCATTTAACAGTAAAAAGAGTTTAATGTCTCTCACCAATGCAGCAAGCGATCAAATGAAATATAGGCCCCTGACAACCAGACAATGTAGAGGTCATCTGACAGTAAAAAGAGTTTTATGTCTCCTACCAATACAGCAGGCGATGAAACAAAATATAGGCCCCTGACAACCAGACAATGTAGAAGTCATTTGACAGTATAAAGAGGATAATGTCACCCACCAAAGCAATAGGTGATTATTTGAAATGTAGGCCCCTGGCACCCAGACAGAGGAGAGAGGTCCCATAGCAGAAAATCAGGCTTTATGTCACCAGGCAATGGAAAAGGCCATTTGCAGTTATTTAGGCCCCAGCAGCCAGACAGAGGAGAGAGGTCTCATAGCAGAAAATCAGGCTTGATGTCACCCACCAAAGCAGCAGGCGATTAACAGAATTTTAGGCCCCTGACACCCAGACAGAGGAGAAGTCATTTGACAGCAAAAAGGGGTTAATGTCACGCACCAAAGCAGCAGACGATTAGCTGAAATGTAGGCCCCTGGCACCCAGACAGTGGAGAGGTTAATTCAACTTGGGGTTGCCCCCAAAATAATGGTACAATTAAAAAAAGAGGATTCAATGAAAAAGTGCCCTGGAGTACAGGTATGGTTGAGGGTGAGGCAATTATAAATGTCTGATTTGCACAAGGTACGGACAAGTTCGGTGGGATCTATGCCTGGTTAATTTTAATGAACGTGAGCTTGTCCACGTTGCTGTGGACAGGCGGCTGCGTTTGTCTGTAATGACGCCCCCTGCTGTTCTAAATACACGTTCAGACAATACAATGGCTGCAGGGCAGGCCAGCACGTCCAAGGCATAAAGGGCAAGCTCTGGCTATGTGGACAATTTGGAGACCCAGAAGTTGAATGGGGCAGAACCATCAGTCAGTACGTGGAGGCGTGTCCACACATACTGTTCCACCATGTTATTGAAATGCTGCCTCTTGCTAACACGTTCCTATCAGCTGGTGGTGCAGTTTGCTGTGGCGCGGTGACAAAACTTTTCCACATCTCGGCCATGCTAAACCTGCTGTCTGAGGAGCTGGCCGTGACACAGCTGCGTTGGCGACCTCTACCTCCTCCCCCTCCGCCTTGTGCTTTCACTTGTCCCCCTGCGTCAGTTGGGAATGCCCTCAGGAGCGCGTCTACCAGCGCGCGCTTGTAGTCGCGCATCTTCCTATCATGCTCCACTGCGGGAATTAAGGTGGGGACGTTGTCCTTGTACCGGTGATCCAGCAGGATGGCAACCCAGTAGTCAGCACAAGTTAAAATGTGGGCAACTCTGCTGTCGTTGTGCAGGCACTGCAGCATGTAGTCGCTCATGTGTGCCAGGCTGCCCAGAGGTAACGATAAGCTGTCCTCTGTAGGTGGTGTATCATCTGTGTCCTCTGTATCCCTCCAGCCACGCTCCAGTGATGGCCCTGGGCTGTGTAGGGTGCCACCCTGCAGTGAAACCGGTTCCTCCTCCTCCTCTACCTCCTCCTCCTCCTCCTACAGAAGTGTGCCCTGGCTGTCCACATGTGTACCTGGCCTCTGCTGGTGCAGGATCCCACCCTCTGAGCCACTCCTGTATGACCTGCCTGAAACCCTGTGAAATGGCCACTCTTCCTCCTCCTCCTGTGCCGCATCCTCTTCCATCATAGTTGTAATATTTTTTTCAAGGAGACATAGAATGGGTATTGTAATGCTAACAACGGCGTCATCAGCACTGGCCATGTTGGTTGAAAACTCCAAAGACTGCAACAAGGTACACAGGTCTCGCATGCAGGCCCGGTCACTGGTGGTGAAGTGGTGCTGATCCGCAGAGCGACTGACCCGTGCATACTGCATCTGAAACTCCACTATCGCCCACTGCTGCTCGCACAGTCTCCTGGTGGGCATGTAGTATGCAGGTGACAGATTCCCTTTAAACAAATATTACAGAAAAAGGATAAAAAACAGAGATAAAAACATCCTGCACAATATGATAAATATTGTGGATGTGGATGTCCCTGGCTACATTCATGAAAATAAAAAAATCACAGAAAAAAATATAATAATGCAAAATAGATGCAAGCATTATATATGGACTAAGCCCTCATTCTGATCTAATAAATTCTGAGACTCTTAGCCAATATATTTTGATCAAAACACATCTATGCCCACCTACCCCTGCCAAGGTGGTCTCAGATATATGCTTGAGGGAGTGGCACCTTCAAGCAGGGCTGGCGCGTCCTATAAGCGGACTAGGCAGCCGCACAGAGCGCCCCTTGGGTAGGGGCGCCGCCAGGAGCGCCGGCCCCCCCTCATTCTGCAGCCTCCCGAGCGCTCTATTTTGAGCCTCTGGCGGCTGCAGCACTGCCCGGGCTGGCGCGTCCATGAGGGAGCACCACCCGGGCGCAGCAAGAGGAGAGGAGCTGACAGAGGGGAAGCGCTCAGGGCTCCCTTCTGTCACTCCCTCATTGTAGCGTGGCCAAGCCCTGTATGGTCCGCGGGTGCAGGGAGCATCTGTCTCCTGTACCTCGCCGGACTGACATGAAGTGCGCACACAGTGTGCACTTCCTGTCAGTCCGCTTGGGTACAGGAAACAAAAGCTCCTGTACCCACGGACTATACAGAGTTTGGACACGCTACACTAGAGGTGTGGGGGGGGGGTATTGGGAAAGAGAATTACAAGGGGGGAGAGAATGACATGGGGGAAAGAGAATGACAAGAGGGACAAAGAGATTGACAAGGGGGGGGGGAGAGAATGACAAGAGGGGGAGAGAATGACAATGGGGGGGGGGAATGACAAGAAAGGGAGAGAGAATGACAAGAGGGGGAAAGAGAATGACAAGAGGGACAAATAGAATGACAAGAGGGACAAAGAGAATGACATGAGGGGGACAAAGAAAATGACAAGAGGGGATAAGAGAATGACAAGAGGGGAGAAGAGAATGACAAGAGGGGAGAAGAGAATGACAAGAGGGGAGAAGAGAATGACAAGGGGTGGGGGGTGATAATGACAAGAGGGGGAAAGAGAATGACAAGAGGGGAGAAGAGAATGACAAGGGGGGGAAAGAGAATGACATGGGAAGGAACAGAATGACAAGAGAGGGAGAGAGAGAACTGGCGTTAGTTAAAGGGGTTCTGCAGTTTATTTAAACTTATGATCTATCCTCTGGATAGATCATCAGCATCTGATCGGCGTGGGTCCGACACCTGGGACCTCCGCCGATCAGCTGTTTGAGAAGGCAGAGGGGTTAAGCTCTGTTCACTTAAATGAAGCTTAGCCCCACCCAGGCCAGTGATATTAGTCGTGACGTCACTGCGCCTGCGGTAAACAGCGAGAAGGCCGAGGCGCTACTGCCAGTGCCGCCGCCTTCCCAAACAGCTGATCGGCGGGGGTCCCGGGTGTTGGACCCCCGCCGATCAGACGCTGATGATCTATCCAGAGGATAGGGCGACAAAAATCCTTGCAGCGGCCCTGCCTTCAAGCGTGAATGCGCTCCTATTTTATCCTGGGAGTATCATTCCTGTGCACTTTTGCCCTTCCTATCAAACAGACCGTCTTGATTAGGTGGTACATATAGGTGTGCTAGCTCCTCCTCTCATTGGTTGCTGGATGCACATAGAAGTGACTAGGAGCAGCACACGATATGTGCAGAGTCTGCACTCCTGAATATAGGTAAGTTTAGCATAGGACCAGCTTGACCTGAGACCACCTTGGCGGGGGTAGGTGGGCACAGATGTGTTTTTATCATGATATATTGGCTAAGTGTCTCAGATTTTATCACATCAGAATAAGGGCTTAGTCCATATATAATGCTTCCACTTGGAACTAAAACCAAGTTCAGTAAAAGGTCTTTTACAGTAGAAATTAATTTCTGAAGGTATTACACGAAGTCTTGCGAGATTTCGTAAAGTAATAACTTCAGCTCATAGGATCCAATACATTCTAATACTGTATGGAGCACTCGCTCCATACAGTATTTCAACAAAGTATTATGCTAATCGACTTTGGATGTTTCATCTGAAGTCGTTTCGCTCATCACTATTTATAACCCAAAACGGTGTAATCTAAAGGTTCCAGGCATAAAGCTAATTTATAGTTTGTGTGGAGTAATAACTTGTAAGACAAAATTAACCCATATAGACTATACAAACCATTAGAAAATGTGGTGTTAAAAAGGCAGGATATGCTCAAACCCACATGCGGTTGTGCATATATATAGGGTAGCATATCCTGCACTTGTAGTCCGTTGCTTATGTCCATCAACAGCAAAAAAAATGCATACAATGGAAGATGCCAGCAACGGACTACAAGTACCACAATAACCATCCTACATAAGATAACAATTATGTGGATGTGAAGAACAATCAAATACTTAACAATAACAAAGACAGGTGCACTCTGCGATAATACTAAACCCTCACACTGATGTAAAATTGAAAGGTTAGTTCGACATATCTTACTAGGAGGACATGTCTTAAGCTCGGGCACCACGCCAAGGTCTCTCAAGTAGCCCGAGGCCCTATCACTCACCTAGCTGTAACGTTTGGGCAATACCAGGGGCCAGTGGGTGGATTACGGGAGCATAAGGCCTGACTCACAGATAGCTTACCAGTAACCTCCAGCATGTAGCCATGCCTGCAATGGGAGGTGGAAAGTGGCTGTGAGCCCCACCCGATACTGGCTGATATGGCCCAGGGCCTAAACAGGTGCACCTGAATGTAGCCTGTAGATGAAAAACAGGCACATTTAAATAGCTAAAGACATGTCCTCCTAGTAGGATATGTCGAACTAACCTCTCAATTTTACATCACTGTGAAGGTTTAGTATTACCGCAGAGTGCACCTGTCTTTGCTTTTGTTTAGTCATATCACCATATAGACCTGAACTCTATTAACACTATTGGAAATAATAGGTTTTGGGTGTCTATTTTTTAGTATTACTATTAAAAGTTAAGTTTTAAAACATAGGTCAGAAACAGGGTCTTTGTATAGCTCTTATAGCTATTGTCTATACTGCAACTACAACACGACAGTCATAAAAAATCCAGCATTTTTGGTTGCAGGTCACAAGTTGCATGTGATTTTGCCATCATAGACCCCAATACAAGTCGCAAGTGACTGTGACTTGCCTGCAATTATTCTGTCATTGAACTGTCTTTATACAACAAAACCACAGCTCTAAAATAGTAGCGTAACAACAAGCTTCTGCAAATACTCTAGCTTCCCATTCCTTCTAGAATTTTTTTTTTTCCAATTTATCTCATTTGCAATTTTCTCTTATCCCCCATGCTAGTATCCTACTTCCTAGTTTGTCATGTGTCTGCTGTCCCATTATACTTAGAACAGTGAAATATGTCCTAACCTATGACACTAACCATTCCTCTTGTTCTTACCAATGACTTGTGCATCCAACATTACAAGGCTCTAATGCAGGATGCAACATACAGATGAGTATCAAAACAGATTTGTCACAGGGTACAATGGTAGGTAGGCTAATAACTTTTTCTTAAATGGTGATATATGGGGAAAGTGATAAAACAGATATCTTTTTAGTTGCACAACCCATTAAACTGATCTGAAAGACTTTCACACAGACCAATTTATGATGGTTAGACTACTGAAGGGTGTAATTTCCAAATAAGAGATACAGGATTTAAATATGACTGGCCAGGACATGCCCAATGTTAAGGGTGTGTAAGCAATGTTCCTCTCACAGCAGTAATGTCTATTGCTTTTACTGACTGACTTCAGTGTTCGGGCATGCACGTTCTAGACCTTCTTGGTTCTTTGCTTTATCTCTCTTTCTTTCCTGAGTACTGTAGAAATGGTGAGGTTTATCTCTCAGTAGATAGTCCTCAGAAAAGGTGATTCTCTGCAACTTTGGTCGTCCTATGAGGATCCACACCTTAACTTCCTGCAGGAGCAGTGTCAGTAACTCTGTCACTTCCCATGCTAGGAATATACACTACTCAGAAAAAGTTAGGGATAGAGTTGAGCTAACACCTGGAAGTTCTGGTTCGCTGGGTTCGGCCGAACTTCACCGCAAAGTTCGAGTTCGGGACCCAAACTTGACTGTGACGGAACGCCTGCCACCCCGACTGGGTGCCTCCGTCGACCGATGCGCCTAGTGCTTGCCAAGGACCATCAGCACTGCACTCGACACCAGAACCACCTCAAACCCCACGAACCGCCTCAGCTTAGTTTGGGTTTTCGCTGTACCTCTCCTTAGTCCAGAGAGTGAAACAGGAACAAGAACAGCTCTCACAAGAGCTAGGGAATATACTCTGGAGAGTATAATGATTATAGCAATCCCCAGAGTGTAGTTCTCCAATCCCCCAAACATGAGCCCAGACTTCATGAAGGGTAGAACAGGACACTTTAATGACAGCCAGCACTCACAATTTATACAGATCCACAGGCCAGAGACACACCCCCTCTGCCTGGGATACAGTTAACTAAGACAATAGACTAACTTAATATACATATACAGTTCAGGTGGTCTAACATTATAACACAATCAAACAGATCCCCCCAGTGTCTCAATGATGAATAGGAAGAGAGGAGACACATGTGATGGGATTATCTCCTGAGTGTATCAGAGGGTGATCTACTCCTCTACCCCGGAGTCGGCCACTGAATCCCATCACTAGCACAACAGAACAAAGGGACAAATGAACCAACACCTTTCCTGGGAGCCTCAGTGCAGAGTTAACCCTTCTGGTATTGCTGGGGTCACCCCTGCACCTTCAATGGACAACAGGAACGATAAGTCCTATAAAGTCCACTCATAAATCAGGGCTCACTGTTCCTTGTAACCCCCAAGAGGTCTGAGGGGGTCTCCATGGTTCTGGGTCCATAGTCCGTAGGAAGGAGGCTAGCTCTCAGTCTTCTCCAGCAGCCCCAGTGATGGTTCAGTCCATCACATTTCTCCCCTCCCAACAGTAGACTAACGAGGTATCTGACCTCCTGTCGGTCAGTGCCTTGGTTAGTCCAGCAACCCACCCACAAAACATAATCAACAGAGTGGCCCACCCACAAGAATTGGTTATTGCACCTGGGGTAGTGGGTAGCTTGTTCATGTCCAGGGGCTCCACCACAGCTCTGGGGGGTACTAGCCTTCCGGATCGGTGGGTTGCTGAGTGGGTAGAGACCAGCGGTACTCTGCCCTGGTGCCAGCGCTACCACGGGAATAGCCTGGTTGGAGCCCAGCTGAGGAGAAGGGTTAGCACGCTCCTCCCTCTGGACCTGGTGTTGCTGCTGGAGGGGAAGACAGGCTGTCTCCCCTTTGGATATACAGCCCTGCTGCTGGGGAACAGGGCTGACTGTCCCTACCCCCTGTGATTTGGGCACAGAGACCACGGTCCCATCTGCACAGGTGTGGGGCTTATCATCTCCCCTTGGTGGGCTGGGCTGCCGCTGGGAAGGGGGAACAAGGTTCTCCCCTCCTGGTAGAATACTCTGCCGCTGGGGAGCAGGAACGAGGCTCTCCCCTCCTGGTAGAATACTCTGCAGCTGGGGAGCAAGACCGACTGTCCGTACTCCCTGTAGCTTGGGCGCAGAGACCACGGTCCCATCTGCGCTGGTGGGGGGCTTAGTGTCTCCCCTTGGTGGGCTACTCTGCCGCTGGGGAGAGGGGGTAATAAGCTCCTCTCCCTTACACACCTTCAGCCGCTGGGGAGAGGGGGTAACAGGCTCTTCTCCCTGACACTCTCTCTGCTGGTGGAGAGGGGAACTGACTGTCTCCCCTTCCAATAATGCGCTCTGCCGCTGGGGAGGGGGAACGAGGCTCTTCCCTCCCGGTAGAATACTCTGCCGCTGGGGAGCAGGACCAACTGTCCGTACTCCCTGTAGCTTGGGCGCAGAGACCACGGTCCCATCTGCGCTGGTGGGGGGCTTAGTGTCTCCCCTTGCTGGGCTACGCTGCCGCTGGGAAAAGGGGGTAATAAGCTCCTCTCCCTTACACACCTTCAGCCGCTGGGGAGAGGGGGTAACAGGCTCCTCACCCTGACACTCTCTCTGCTGGTGGAGAGGGGAACCGACTGTCTCCCCTTCCAATAATGCGTTCTGCCGCTGGGGAGTGAAACCGGTGGTCTCTCCTCCCTGTAATGTACTCTGCCGCTGGGGATCTGGGCCGACTGCCCAGCATCCCTGTAGGGCCGGTAGTGAGACCGCAGTCCCATCTCCACCTGCCATCTGTGGGTCTTCCCAGGACCAGTCTATGAGGTCCCTCAACATTTGAGAGTAGGGACCACCTGCATCTGCACCCGGTAACTCCGGCTGCTGCTGGGGATCGGGGCCAGCTTCCCAGCATCCCGGTGGGCCCGGTGGAGAGACCTCAGTCCCATCTCCACCTGCCTGTTGTGGTTCCTCTCAGGACCAGTCAATGAGGACCCCTACTTCGGGTTCCTCTGGCCGCCTCCGGGGGAAATGGTTAACCTCCTCGAATGGAGCCTCTCTTTGGCTGCTATAACGCTCCTTCTGCTGAGCATACTCCATCTTTTTCGCCAGCCGGAATTCTCGGTCCAGCCTTGTGTTTCGCTCGGCCATGACCTGGTTCCAGATCACCCGGCGTGTCTCCATAGGTACATCATCCCCATACTGGGCCACTCGCTGCCTTACTTCAGCCAGCCAATTATCTCCAGAGCCAGAGCCTTCCATACTTGTCTGCGTCAAGTCGCTGGATCCCTCTGCTCCCAGGGGCGCTGTACGGATACTAGCGTTGCCCTCAGTTTGTAATTCCACGAACGGTGTCTCAGAGCTGCTTTACCTCGCACTAGGACGCCATCCCACCGCTGCCACCAATGTGACGGAACGCCTGCCACCCCGACTGGGTGCCTCCGTCGACCGATGCGCCTAGTGCTTGCCAAGGACCATCAGCACTGCACTCGACACCAGAACCACCTCAAACCCCACAAACCGCCTCAGCTTAGTTTGGGTTTTCGCTGTACCTCTCCTTAGTCCAGAGAGCGAAACAGGAACAAGAACAGCTCTCACAAGAGCTAGGGAATATACTCTGGAGAGTATAATGATTATAGCAATCCCCAGAGTGTAGTTCTCCAATCCCCCAAACATGAGCCCAGACTTCATGAAGGGTAGAACAGGACACTTTAATGACAGCCAGCACTCACAATTTATACAGATCCACAGGCCAGAGGCACACCCCCTCTGCCTGGGATACAGTTAACTAAGACAATAGACTAACTTAATATACATATACAGTTCAGGTGGTCTAACATTATAACGCAATCAAACAGATCCCCCCAGTGTCTCAATGATGAATAGGAAGAGAGGAGACACATGTGATGGGATTATCTCCTGAGTGTATCAGAGGGTGATCTACTCCTCTTCCCCAGGAGTCGGCCACTTAATCCCATCACTAGCACAACAGAACAAAGGGACAAATGAACCAACACCTTTCCTGGGAGCCTCAGTGCAGAGTTAACCCTTCTGGTATTGCTGGGGTCACCCCTGCACCTTCAATGGACAACAGGAACGATAAGTCCTATAAAGTCCACTCATAAATCAGGGCTCACTGTTCCTTGTAACCCCCAAGAGGTCTGAGGGGGTCTCCATGGTTCTGGGTCCATAGTCCATAGGAAGGAGGCTAGCTCTCAGTCTTCTCTAGCAGCCCCAGTGATGGTTCAGTCCATCACATTGACCACGAAACCCATTGAAGTCAATGGGGACCAGAACTAAAATGGCTCTAAAAAAGTCCTGGAAAGGGCTAAAGGGCTGGAAATTGAAGCAAAATGAGGGTAAGAGTAGGACAAGTGCCCTACAAACAAATTTGGATAGGGAAATAACTTAAAATAACATAAAATACATAAAAATTAAAAATAAATGTTCTAAACCTGAGCACAAGTGAGTGACAGTGGCCTGCTACCCCGTAAACCTCCACACTGTCCCATGGAAGCGTTCAGCTGTCCATCTCCCAATTAGAAAAAGAATAAGAAACAGGAAGTACCCTCCTACCCACCCACGATCCCTGGCCCTGAATGCCAGGATTTCAAAATTCCTGGTCCTTTGAAATGCTGTCATTCTGTCTGGTGGAGCTGGATGGAGACTTTTAAAAAACTTATGGCGGTGGCTGTCCCACAGTACGTGGTTCCCAGCCGTCACTAATTTTCCAGGTGAGCCATCCCTTCCCTGCACAACCAAGTGGCGGACAAAATCAGGTGTGCACTGAGCAACGCCATCTGTGGCAAGGTCCACATAACCACCAATATGTGGACCGGTAAGCACGGGCAGGGAAGTTATATCTCCCTAACAGCACACTGGGTAAATGTAGTGGTGGCTGGGCCAGAGGCGGATAGCAGTTTGGCGCATGTTCTTCCGCCCCAAGGATTGCAGGGCATTTCTCTTTGCCTCCTGTTGAGTCCTCCTCCTCCGCTTGCTCCTCCTCTACCACCTCCTCATCTGCTCAGCGTAACACCTTCACCACCAACATCAGCACGGCCAGGGGGAAACGACAGCAGGCTGTTCTGAATCTCATTTGTTTAGGGGTCAAACCCCACAACGCACAGGAGCTGTGAACGGGCATGGAACAACAGACCAATAAGTGGTTGGTGTCACTAAACCTCAAGCCCGGCCTGGTGGTGTGCGATAATCGGCGAAATCTCGTAGTAGCTCTGGGCCTAGCCGGTTTGACACTCATGCCTTGCCTGGCACATGTGCTGAATTTGGTGTTGCAGAAATTCCTGAACACCTGACAGCGAAAATCAATTTAGTTAATCCAGCTTTTAAATTCTGGTGGGACAAATTCACTTTTATTGGTGCTCAAGGACTCCTGCGGCCTGAGCTGCAGATGTGACAGGCAAATCATTTTATTTAATTTGTCGGTTAGATTGTTGGGTAACATTTCCACGGTTATCAGGACTTTTTATTATAAATCGTAACAAAAACTATACAAGGAACATTTCAAAAAGAGAAAATTAACCCGACCAGCCTCCCACCCTACACCCCCCCCCCTTTCACTCAAACCACTCATTAATGCCCATTCACAAACTATTTACTAATTTACTTATAAACATATTTAAATAACTATAAGTCAGATAAACGAAATAAACAAACAAACAAAACTATATACATGCCTTACCCTTAACTTATAAGGCCAGTCATATACAAGTGGCTCGGAGGGTGGGTTCCTGCACCAACATAGGCCAGGTACACAATTGTCCAGCCAGGGCACAGTTCTGGAGGAGGAGGAGGAGATGAAGAAACTGTGTTCACAGCAGGGTGGCACCCAAAGCAACTCATGGCCATCACTTGAGCGTGGCTGGGGGGATACGGAGAACACAGATGATATACTGTACCTCCCACAGAGGACAGCTTGTTGTTGCCTCTGGGCAGCCTGGCAAACATGAGCGACTACATGCTGCAGTGCCTGCGCAACGACTGCCGAGTTGCCCACATTCTAACTTATGCAGATTACTGGGTGGCTACCCTGCTGGATCCCCATTACAAGGATAACGTTCAGTCCTTAATTCCGTCACTGAAGCGTGATCGGAAGAAGCCAATGCTGGTAGACGTGCTGCTGATGGCATTCACACCTGACACGGGGGGCTCACTGGAAGCACAAGGCTAAAGCAGAGGAGGAGGAGGAAGAAGTCACCAACACAGCTGGGTCACCGCCCGTACCTCAGAAGGCAAGGCTAGCATGGCCGAAATGTGGAAAAGCTTTGTCACCACCCCACAACAACTAGCACCACTAGCAGATATGGAACGTCTTAGCAAGAGGCAGCATTTCCGCAAAATCGTGGAATAGTATCTGTACACACGCCTACATGTACTGACTGATGGGCCTGCCCAGGGTTATAGCTACAGGGGAAGCAGGGAAAGCGGCTGCTTTTGGGTCCTAACCAAGAAGGGGCCCATCCAGGAGGAGGAGGACTAAAAAAACTTTGTCAGGGCCCCCTCAACAGTATTATACAATGAAATTATATACAGTGGTAGTATATATAGTGTTGAAAACGGATGAAACAGCTGCCTTGTCTGAGAGAGCGATCTTTAGTAGCCACCGGAATGGGGGCAGCATGAAAGGAAGGGGTTGCAAAAAATTACTGGGGGAGGGAGCCCCATTCAAAAATTTGCTGTTGGGCCCAGTCATTTCTAGCTATGCCACTGGGTCTACTACATTCAACTTCTGGGTCTCCAAATTGAGGACATGGCCTGAGCTTTCCCTTTACGCCTTGGAGGTGCTGGCCTGCCCTGCAGCCAGTGTATTGTCTGAACGTGTGTTTAGCACGGCTGGGGGCGTTATCACAGACTAGCGCAGCAACCTGTCCACAGGCAACTTGGACAATCTCACCCAACCATTGTTATATCCCAGCGCACTTACTCTTTATTTTCTTTTTTATATTTCCCAATGTTTTGGGGTCTACCCCAATTTATAAAAAAAAAAAAAACACACATTGTTGTTGGCGACTACCTTTGGCTTCACAGCCAAAAAAGGCTTTATGTCAGGCAACAATGTAACCGTCAATTGTAATGAACTAAGTTCCCTGTCTGTTATGCAGTGCAGGGGTACTTTGAAAGAAAGAAGGGGTACAGATCAGCCAACAATCTGAACGTCACATAATTTACAGCATATATTTCCCAGTCGGGTATGCAGGGCAGGGGTACTCTATGGCCCAAGAATGTAACATATTTTTAGAAATTTACCTCCCTGTCACCTATGCAGAGCAGGGGGTTGTATATGGCAAAACTGGCAAAATGTCACCCACCAATGTAACATATGATTTTTTTTAAATTTGCCTCCCTGTCACCTATGTAGAGCAGGGCTTTGTATATGGCAAAACTGGCAAAAGTTTGTATGCAAACTAGCTCTGTGGTACGACAGTACGGGTTTATTCTACCAACTACAGAAATGCACCACATCACCGCAAAATTTTAAAATAGGTTTTTCAGCGGTGTATGCAAACGTGATCTGTGGTACGACAGTACGGGTTTATTCCACCAACTACAGAAATGCAGTATGTCACCGCAAAGTTTTAAAATAGGTTTTTCAGCGGTGTATGCAAACGTATTCTGTGGTATGACAGTAAGGGTATATTCCCTCAACTACAGAAATGCACCATGTTAAAATTATAAAATAGGTAATGAAGGGGGACTTCACCTGCCAGAAAAAAGGAATTTTTTCTCCACTGAGCTACCAAAAAATAATTGGACTAATGTCCCAGGCAGGCTGGCACACATGCAGGTCACATGCAGTTCCAAGGACACTGCAGTTGCTAAAATGGCCGCCGACCCCACCTCAGTAACAGATGGATTAAAAAATATTTTGCAGTATCACTGGGCTCAGGGCTGGGTACAAATATGTAGCATAGCACCCTCAATAATTGCTGTAGTTTGGAGATTTAACACCACCAAGTTCAACAGATTTCTTCCCTAATCTCTGCCTCACAGCAGCAGCAGCAACCTGTCCCTACACTAAGAGCAGCAGAGTGACGTGCGGCGCTACGTGACTCCAGCTTATATAGAGGCTGGGTCACATGCTGCACTTAGCCAATCACATTATGCCTACTATTGGCATGGCTGTGATGGCTTCTTAGGGCAAAGTAGTGAAACGCTTGTTGATTGGCTGCCCTGCAGCCTTTCAAAAAGCTGGAAGAAATCGCTGAACAACGAACCTGAACCCAAACTTTTATGGAAATGTTCGGGTTCGGGTCCGGGTGCGGAAAACTGTAAAGTTCAGTACAACTCTAGTTAGGGATATATGGCTTTCAGGTGAAAGTTCACGCTACAGTAATATGATATCATGAAAGTAGGGCATTTAAGTAGAAGCTTACAATGGTGATTTCCTCATCTCAAACTATGTTTTAAAACAAAAGCTAACAACAGTGGGGGATATACCACTACAAAAAATATGAATGTCTCAAAGTCTTGTCATGTGGCCTTAAGCATCAATTACAACTTAACAACAACATCTCATACTTTTCACAAGTCAACTTATTGTCTGCTGATCGGGTATGGCATCCCTGGGGCAGGGAGGAGAAGATGGGACATTAGGCACCTGGGGGTGGGGAGAAAGAAAAATGAAGTATCTGGGGCAATGGTGCAGAGGAGGGACAGTGAAGCAGGTGCAGGGGGAGGGGGCAGAAGGGGCATTGAGGTACTTTTGGCATGGGGGAGCAGGAGGGAGCACAAGAGGCAGTGAGGCACTTGGGGCATGGATGAGCAGAGGGGAGAGGGAGACACCTGGGGCAGAGGGGGCAGGTGGGTCAGTGAGGCACCTGTGGCAGAGGGAGCAGAAGAGGCAGAGAGGCACTTGGTGCAGGGGGGAGCAGAAGAGGCAGTGAGGTACCTGGGGCAGGGAGGAGCAGAAGAGGCACCCATCACTCAACAATAGGGAATAAATGAAGCACATCTGGAGCTGAGATCATGCCACATTGCCACATAGAGCACAGGGAGATAGGACCGATATTTGCTTTACAAATTAAACGTAAAAGTTCAGCACTACGAGGGAAATTTTTTCCATTTGCACCACCAATAACTAGCAGTCATGTGACGCACTGCATTTTTGTACTGCACATTCCTTAGCCTTCCAGGGACAGCAGCATAGCCGCTGAAATCTGGGACTGTCCCACCAAATTCAGGAAGGCTGGAAGGTATGGTATTAGGGAATGGAATACATTATTGTATCAGAAACTGGGTCCATTGAAGGGTCTCAGGTACTCTGGGGAGCCATTTTAACACTGCGTGCATGGCATATCCTGTATATATGGGATAAATGTACATGCTGGCAAGACCGCTTTGATATTAACTGCTAAATTGAGAATCCTTGTTGTTTTATCCACAGCGTCGAGGAAGTAAGAAGGGGTCAGTAGACCTGGACAAGATCATTTGTGTAGAGTGTGTAGAACCTGAAGAAAACCCACCTCAAGAAAGACAAATCCCGGTAAGGCAGCTATTTTATAATCATTTTTCCCTTTTTTTAAATATGTATTGATTACCAAAATTGTAATCACCACAGAGACAAAGCATCTCATGCAAACATAGAAAAGTAGAATACTGACGACAGAAAAAGACCACCTGGACCATCTAGCCTGCACTTATATTATTTCTTTTTTATCTTAGGATAGACATGTGTTTATCCCAGGCTTGTTTAAAGGCTATGTACACTTTTTGTTGTGTCTTCATACATGTTCACCCAGTGTGCAGTCTGACATTCAGCATAAACCATTCCTGTCTTCCAAATTAGAGAACTGTTTTCAGTAGTATAACTTGTTTATTGGTCAACAGGATTGTGAATTAGTAAAACTTCAAGAATACAAATGGCTTGTGTAATTAAAACATATGGAATAGCATGCACAGTAATACATTGACAGAGAAAGCACATTTCCAAAATGGCTGCCTATCGATAGGACTGCATGTCTAGCATCTAACAGTCACAACCTCTTCCCTGAGTAACACTACAACTACTAGAACAGCTCTGAATAACATACTGTCACTGAAATAAAGGTAGATGTCACTCACCAGATATACTTGCACAAAGATGATGGAGTTTCAGAAGAAGATATACAGGAGACAGCTCTGCTGACGTCCTGTAACATGGAGACTGGGCTTCTTCTTCCCATAATGTCTTGCACTACCCACAATGCCTAGCACCTCCCACAAAGCAATAATCTTTATTAACAAGAAAACAAGGTGCAATACATTTTTACCGCCGGTAGACGGTGCTTTAACCTAACTAATAACTACAGAAATACAGGAATTGCAGCAGAATGAATTAGAAATAAAATAGACGTAATTTTAAATGATTCTGAACCTCTTCTGGGGACAGAACACCTTGGGACACAATTTTTTTTATTATTGCATTTAACCCATTTTTGGCTAAAAATCATATTTTAAATTGGCCTTTATTAAAAATATTGAGCCATTCTGTCACAAAGGGTTAACAGTTTTTCTAACTGCGTGACTGGTATTTTCACTTTTACTTTGTGCTGGTCATCTAATAACCCTCATCTGTAAACTACTAGAAGGTCATAAACACTTATGTAAGGGTACTTTAACACTAGCATTATTCTTTTCCGGTATTGAAATCCGGTAAAGGGTCTCAATACCGGAAGAAAACGCATCAGTTTTGTCCTAATGCATTCTGAATGGAAAGCAATCCGTTCAGTATGCATCAGGATGTCTTCCGTTCCGTCCCTTGTACGGTATTTGACCGGACAAAATACCGCAGCTTTCTTCTGTATTTTTTCCTGGCCAAAATCCCAAAACACTACCGCACTTGTCGGATCCGGCATTAATTTCCATGGAGATGTATTTATGCCGCATCTGGTACGAAGTGTTCCGGGAATTGCCACGCTGTCGGATTCAGTTTTCCGGTCTGCGCATGCGCCGGGACATAAGAGGAGCTATTTTTGTTGTTGATCTTTGAAAAAAATTCAATACCGGATCCATTATTCCGGATGATACCAAATTTCTGTTTGCATGCCTTTGCAGGAACTGCCTGCCGGATCCGAACAACGCTAGTGTAAAAGTACCCTAAGCCACATTCTTATCAGTAAGATAAGGATTTACCTTTCATAAGTGTTTATAAGTCCATTTGTCCTCCGATGACGGAAAAGACAGAAAATCCAGAGGCAGCTAGTAGAACATCTCAGCTCTGTATAGAAAACGGATTCCATATTGCTAATAAAGACCAATTGAAAAAATTATATTTAGTTCAAAATAAGTACAATGCAATGAGGAAAAAATTCCCCCAGGTGTACATAGCCTTTAAATACACTTAGTGTTGATTTCCCAACCACATCTGCTGGAAGTTTGTTACAAGCTTCAACAACTCTTTCAGTATAATAATATTTGCTGACAATTCCTCCTGATCTTACCCCAAGCTAATTTCAGATTGTGTCCACTTGTTCTTGTGTTTAGCTTCTTATTAAGAACACTTACCTCCTGAACCTTATTTAAATATTTGACATATTTAAAGGGGTTTTCCCTGGATTTTAATATTGATAACAATATTGATATCTTCAGGATAGGTCATCAATATCAGGTCGGCAGGGTCCAACACCTGGCATCCCAGCTAGAGATGAGCGAATCGAAACTGACTAGAATTTCAGGAAAAATTCGATTTGCACGGAAGCTGAATTTCCTCACGCTTCGTGGTAACGAATCGCATTTTTTCCTAAAATGGCTGCTGCACGTGTGAGGACATGGAGCAAGGAACTCTGGGAAGGCGGGATCACCCATAATGCCATGCAAGCAGCCAATCAGCCAGCCCTGTGATGTCACAGCCCTATAAATAGCATCAGCCATCTTAGATTCTGCCATTTACCAGTGCACTTAGTGCAGGGAGAGACGTCAGCAGGCACTAGGGACAGTGTTAGAAAAAACTTCATTGTGCTCAAAAGACGATTTACAAGTGCAGGGAAAGTTTATTCAAGGTGTAGGGAAAGGATAGGGAGGAATCATTCCACGGCATTTATGTTGAACAGGGTTCAGTAGGGGAGGTTACAGCCTGGGTAATAGTGACAATCCGATTACAACTTGCTGCACTGACTGGGGATCCAAATTGCCATTATACAGCTCTGTAATTCCAGCAAACCGTTCTTATTAGGGCGCAAGTGTTGTTTGATACAGACATTAACAGGGTTTATTACAAGGAAATATTTCTATGTCTTATTTGCCTTTGTGCAGTGCAGTTATATGTTCTAAAGCATTTTTTGGCTTGTATTAGTGGGAAAAAAGGGCTTATTAGTAGAGTTGAGAGAACACCTGGATGTTCGGGTTCGACGAGTTCGGCCGAACTTTCGAAAAATGTTCGGGTTCAGGATCCGAACTCGACCCGAACTTCATCCCGAACCCGAACCCCATAGAAGTCAATGGAGACCCGAACTTTAGGGCACTAAAAAGGCTGTAAAACACACCCGGAAAGGGCTAGAGGGCTGCAAAAGGCAGCAAAATGTAGTTAAATCCCCTGCAAACAAATGTAGATAGGGAAATGATGAGTTAACATAAAATAAATAAAAATTAAACAATATTAATTGGAGTGAGGTCCCATAGCACAGAATCAGGCTTCAAGTCACCCACCAATGGAGAAGGTCACTTACTATTATTTTGACCACAGCACCCAGACAAAGGAGAGAGGTCCCACAGCAGAGAACCAGGCATCATATCACCCACCACAGGAGTAGGCCACCATTTAGTTACTTTGACCCCTACACTCAGACGGAGGAGAGAGGTTACACAACAGAGAATCAGGCATTTAGATCACCCACCACAGGAGTAGGCCACCATTGAATCAGACCCCGGCAACCATGTCAGATGGCACAAGCATAAGCTTTATATCAATCAGCACAGGAGAAGGCGACTTTGACAGACTTTGACCCCTACACCCGGACGGAGGAGAGAGGTTTCAAAGCAGAGAATCAGGCATTTAGATCACCCACCACAGGAGTAGGCCCCAATTTAATGGGACCCCGGCAACCATGTCAGATGGCACAACCATCAGCTTCATATCAATCAGCACAGGAGAAGGCGACTTTGAAAGACTTTGACCCCTACACCCAGACGGAGGAGAGAGGTTTCACAGCAGAGAATCAGGCATTTAGATCACCCACCACAGGAGTAGGCCCCCATTGAATCAGACCCTGGCAACCATGTCAGATGGCACAACCATCAGCTTTATATCAATCACCACAGGAGAAGGCGACTTTGAAAGACTTTGACCCTACACCCAGATGGAGGAGAGAGGTTTCACAGCAGAGAATCAGGCATCATATCAACCACCACAGGAGAAGCCACCATTTAGTTACTTTGACCCCTGCACCCAGGAAGAGGAGAGAGGCACCACAGCACATATTCTGGCATCATATCAGCCACCACAGGAGAAGCCACCATTGAGTTACTTTGACCCCTGCACCCAGGAAGAGGAGAGAGGCCCCACAGCACATATTCTGGCATCATACTAACCACCACAGGAGAAGCCACCATTGAGTTACTTTGACCCCTGCACCCAGGAAGAGGAGAGAGGCCCCACAGCACATATTCTGGCATCATATCAGCCACCACAGGAGAAGCCACCATTGAGTTACTTTGACCCCGCACCCAGGAAGAGGAGAGAGGCACCACAGCACATATTCTGGCATCATATCAGCCACCACAGGAGAAGCCACCATTTAGTTACTTTGACCCCTGCACCCAGGAAGAGGAGAGAGGCACCACAGCACATATTCTGGCATCATATCAGCCACCACAGGAGAAGCCACCATTTAGTTACTTTGACCCCTGCACCCAGGAAGAGGAGAGAGGCACCACAGCACATATTCAGGCATCATATCACACACCACAGGAGAAGGCCTCTTTCAGTGATTTAGGCCTTTGGACCCAGACAGAGGAGAGAGGCACCACAGCACATATTCTGGCATCATATCAGCCACCACAGGAGAAGCCACCATTGAGTTACTTTGACCCCTGCACCCAGGAAGAGGAGAGAGGCCCCACAGCACATATTCTGGCATCATATCAGCCACCACAGGAGAAGCCACCATTGAGTTACTTTGACCCCGCACCCAGGAAGAGGAGAGAGGCCCCACAGCACATATTCTGGCATCATATCAGCCACCACAGGAGAAGCCACCATTGAGTTACTTTGACCCCGCACCCAGGAAGAGGAGAGAGGCACCACAGCACATATTCAGGCATCATATCACACACCACAGGAGAAGGCCTCTTTCAGTGATTTAGGCCTTTGGACCCAGACAGAGGAGAGAGGCACCACAGCACATATTCTGGCATCATATCAGCCACCACAGGAGAAGCCACCATTGAGTTACTTTGACCCCTGCACCCAGGAAGAGGAGAGAGGCCCCACAGCACATATTCTGGCATCATATCAGCCACCACAGGAGAAGCCACCATTTAGTTACTTTGACCCCTTCACCCAAACAGAGGAGAGAGGTTCCACATCAGAGAATCAGGCATCATATCAACCACCACAGGAGTAGGCCACAATTTAGTTTATTTGACCCCTGCACCCAGGAAGAGGAGAGAGGCCCCACAGCACATATTCTGGCATCATATCACACACCACAGGAGAAGGCCTCTTTCAGTGATTTAGGCCTTTGGACCCAGACAGAGGAGAGAGGTCAGAGATTAGCTTCATATCCCCCAGCACAGCAGAAGACCGCTTTATTTGACTTAGGCCTCAGCACCCAGACAGAAGACAGAGGTAGCATGGCAGAGGTTATGGCTTCATGTCACCCGTTAGTTTAACCGGCCACTTTCATCTGGTTAGGCCCCGCGCCCAGACAGAGAAGAGTTTCATTCAACTGTGGGTTTCATAAAATTTGTATCAAATAAAGAAGTGGCCCGTAGCACAACAAGACATGTTTTAGGCAGTTAATAAGGACTACTCTGCACAAGGGAGGGACAGGTCCTGTGGGATCCATGCCTGGTTCATCTTTATGAAGGTCAGCTTGTCCACGTTGGCAGGAAAGCACCTCCAAGGCATAACATGCTAACTCTGGCCACGTGGACAATTTCGAAACCCAGTAGTTGAATGGGGCCGAACCATCCGTCAGGATGTGGAGGGGTGTGCAGACATACTGTTCAACCATGTTAGTGAAATGCTGCCTCCTGCTAACACGTTCCGTATCAGGTGTCGGTGCAGATAGCTGTGGCGTGGAGACAAAACTTTTCCACATTTCTGCCATGCTAACCCTGCCCTCAGATGAGCTGGCCGTGACACAGCTGCGTTGGCGACCTCTTGCCACTCCTCTGCCTTCACCTTCCACCTGTTCCCCTGTGACATGTGGGAATGCTCTCAAGAGCGCCTCTATCAGCGTAGCGCTTGTACTCGCGCATCTTACGGTCGCGCTCCAGTTCAGGAATTAAAGTGGGCACATTGTCTTTATACCGGGATCCAGCAGGGTGGCCACCCAGTAGTCTGCACACGTTAAAACGTGGGCAACTCTGCTGTCGTTGCGCAGGCATTGGAGCATATATTCGCTCATGTGGGCCAGGCTACCCATGGGTAAGGACAAGCTGTCCTCTGTGGGAGGCGTATCGTCATCGTCCACCGTATCCCCCAGCCACGCACCAGTGATGGGCCTGGGCTGCCACCCCGCTGTGAACTTGCTTCATCCTCGTCCACCTCCACCTCCTCCTCCTCATCCTCCTCGTCCTCCAGTACAGTGCCTTTGCTGGCGACTTGTGAACCTGTCCTCTGCTGCTTAAACAAACCTCCCTCTGAGCCACTTCGAACAGACTGGCCCGAAAGTGTTAGAAACGAGCCCTCATCCTCCTCCTCCTCCACCTGGGCCACCTCCTCTAACATCATTGCCCTAAGTGTTTTCTCAAGGAGACATAGAAGTGGTATTGTAACGCTGATAACAGTGTCATCGCCACTGGCCATGTTGGTGGAGTACTCGAAACAGCGCAGCAGGGCACACAGGTCTCGCATGGAGGCCCAATCATTGGTGGTGAAGTGGTGCTGTTCGGCAGTACGACTGACGCGAGCGTGCTGCAGCTGAAACTCCACTATGGCCTGCTGCTGCTCGCACAGTCTCTCCAGCATGTGCAAGGTGGAGTTCCACCGGGTGGGCACGTCGCATATGAGGCGGTGAGCGGGAAGGCCGAGTTCCGCTGTAGCGCAGACAGGCGAGCAGCGGCAGGATGTGAACGGCGGAAGCGCGCACAGACGGCCCGCACTTTATGCAGCAGCTCTGACATGTTGGGGTAGTGGTGAATGAACCTCTGCACCACCAAGTTCAGCACATGCGCCAGGCAAGGGATGTGCGTCAAACCGGCTAGTCCCAGAGCTGCCACGAGATTTCGCCCATTATCGCATACCACCAGGCCTGGCTTGAGGCCCACCGGCAGAAACCACTCATCGGTCTGTTGTTCAATACCCCGCCACAACTCCTTTGCGCTGTGGGGCCTGTCCCCCAAACATATGAGTTTCAGAATGGCCTGCTGACGTTTACCCCGGGCTGTGCTGAAGTTGGTGGTGAAGGTGTGTGGCTGACCGGATGAGCTGGTGGAAGCAGTGGAGGAGGAAGCCGAGTAGGAGGAGGAGGCTACAGGAGGCAGAGAATGATGCCCTGCGATCATAGGGGGCGGAAGGACGTGCGCCAAGGAACTGTCCGCCGGGGGCCCAGCCGCCACTACATTCACCCAGTGTGCAGTTAGTGAGATATAGCGTCCCTGGCCGTGCTTACTGGTCCACGTATCTGTGGTTAGGTGGACCTTGCCACAAATGGCGTTGCGCAGTGCACACTTGATTTTATCGGACACTTGCATGTGCAGGGAAGGCACGGCTGTCTTGGAGAAGTAGTGGCGGCTGGGAACCACATACTGCGGGACAGCCATGGCCATCAGCTGTTTGAAGCTGTCTGTGTCCACCAGCCGGAATGACAGCATTTCAAAGGCCAGCAGTTTAGAAATGCTGGCGTTCAGGCCAAGGGCTCGAGGGTGACTCGGGGAATTTGCGCTTCCTCTCTAAGGTTTGAGATATTGAGAGCTGAACGCTGCTGTGTGATATAGTGGAGACGCTAGTTGACGGTGGCGGTGGTGGTGGTGTCGGTGGCACATCCTCTGTTTGCTGCTCGGCAGGTGGCAACATTCCTCTCGAGGCGGAAGCCGAGGCAGCAGCGGTAGAGGGAGCAGGGGGAGCCTCAGCGAGTGCCTGGTTTTTAAGGTGTGTACCCCACTGCAGTTCATGCTTTGCATGTAGATGCCTGGTCATGCAGGTTGTGCTGAGGTTCAGAACGTTAATGCCTCGCCTCAGGCTCTGATGGCAGAGCGTGCAAGTCACTCGGGTCTTGTCGGTAGGACATTGTTTAAAGAAGTGCCATGCCAGGGAACTCTTTGAAGCTGCCTTTGTGGGGCTGGGTCCCTGTTGGCGATGTCCAGTAGCAGGCGAACTCTGGGGGCGGCGGCTCGTCTGCTTTGGCCCCCTGCTCCCTCTTTGGCTTCGCTGTTGTCTCGGTCTCACCACTACCTCTTCCTCTGAACTGTGAAAGTCATCGCCACGACCTTCAGTCCATGTGGGGTCTAAGACCTCATCGTCCTCTGCATCGTCTTCCACCCAGTCTCCCTCCCTGACCTCCTCCTGTTCAGTCTGCACACTGCAAAAAGACGCGGCAGTGGGCACCTGTGTTTCGTCATCATCAGAGAGTCGGTGACTCTGCTGTGGTGGTATTCCCATGTCCTCTTCATCTGGAGACATAAGTGGTTGTGCGTCAGTGCATGGTATGTCTTCCTCCACTGGGGAAGGGCTAGGTGGACGCCCCTGGGAAACCCTGGAAGCAGAGTCTTCAAACAGAAGAAGAGACTGCTGCATAACTTGTGGCTCAGACCGTTTCCCTGATATGCTTGGGGGTGATGTGACAGACTGATGGGCTTGGTTTTCAGGTGCCACCTGTGCGCTTTCCGCAGAAGACTGGGTGGAAGACAATGTGGTGAACGTGCTGGAAGCACTGTCGGCCACCCAATCGATTAATGCCTGTACCTGCTCAGGCCTTACCATCCTAAGAGCGGCATTGGGCCCCACGAGATATTGCGGTACATTCTGCCGGCTAGTTGAGGGAGTTGGTTCCCTACTGTGTGCGCCTGGGGCCGAACGGCCACGTCCTCTACCAGCAACAGAGGCTCCACGGACACCACCACGACCGCGTCCTCGTCCCTTAATAGTATTTTTCTTCATTGTTGCGATTCAACTCGCACCACAATGAAATATATTATTTTTTATAAGCAAAATTCCCTCACTGGAATACTTTCAGTCTTTTGACTGTATGGATTACAGATGGAATGACTGTTATATGTGAGTACCGCTTTCTTTGACAGATTCTAGTATGGGTACATATATATTTTCCCAACCTGGGAGATTAGTTTGCTAATTCCAGATGTATGAAACGCAGGCCTAACTGTATCTAGTATATTGAACGCCAGATAAACTAACTTGGCCTTTTTAAATAAAAAAAATTCCCTCACTGGAATACTTTCAGTCTTTTGACTGTATGGATTACAGATGGAATGACTGTTACATGTGAGTACCGCTTTCTTTGACAGATTCTAGTATGGGTACATATATATTTTCCCAACCTGGGAGATTAGTTTGCTAATTCCAGATGTATGAAACGCAGGCCCAACTGTATATAGTATATTGAAAGCCAGATAAACTAACTTGGCCTTTTTTAAATAAAAAAAATTCCCTCACTGGAATACTTTAAGTCTTTTGACTGTATGGATTACAGATGGAATGACTGTTATATGTGAGTACCGCTTTCTTTGACAGATTCTAGTATGGGTACATATATGTTTTCCCAACCCCAGCACATTAGTTTGCTAATTCCAGATGTATGAAACGCAGGCCTAACTGTATCTAGTATATTGAACGACAGATAAACTAACTTGGCCTTTTTTAAATAAAAAAAATTCCCTCACTGGAATACTTTCAGTCTTTTGACTGTATGGATTACAGATGGAATGACTGTTATATGTGAGTACCGCTTTCTTTGACAGATTCTAGTATGGGTACATATATATTTTCCCAACCTGGGAGATTAGTTTGCTAATTCCAGATGTATGAAACGCAGGCCTAACTGTATCTAGTATATTGAACGCCAGATAAACTAACTTGGCCATTTTTAAATAAAAAAAATTCCCTCACTGGAATACTTTCAGTCTTTTGACTGTATGGATTACAGATGGAATGACTGTTATATGTGAGTACCGCTTTCTTTGACAGATTCTAGTATGGGTACATATATATTTTCCCAACCTGGGAGATTAGTTTGCTAATTCCAGATGTATGAAACGCAGGCCTAACTGTATCTAGTATATTGAACGCCAGATAAACTAACTTGGCCTTTTTAAATAAACAAAATTCCCTCACTGGAATACTTTCAGTCTTTTGACTGTATGGATTACAGATGGAATGACTGTTATATGTGAGTACCGCTTTCTTTGACAGATTCTAGTATGGGTACATATATATTTTCCCAACCTGGGAGATTAGTTTGCTAATTCCAGATGTATGAAACGCAGGCCTAACTGTATCTAGTATATTGAACGCCAGATAAACTAACTTGGCCTTTTTAAATAAAAAAATTCCCTCACTGGAATACTTTCAGTCTTTTGACTGTATGGATTACAGATGGAATGACTGTTACATGTGAGTACCGCTTTCTTTGACAGATTCTAGTATGGGTACATATATATTTTCCCAACCTGGGAGATTAGTTTGCTAATTCCAGATGTATGAAACGCAGGCCCAACTGTATCTAGTATATTGAAAGCCAGATAAACTAACTTGGCCTTTTTAAATAAAAAAAATTCCCTCACTGGAATACTTTCAGTCTTTTGACTGTATGGATTACAGATGGAATGACTGTTATATGTGAGTACCGCTTTCTTTGACAGATTCTAGTATGGGTACATATATATTTTCCCAACCTGGGAGATTAGTTTGCTAATTCCAGATGTATGAAACGCAGGCCTAACTGTATCTAGTATATTGAACGCCAGATAAACTAACTTGGCCTTTTTAAATAAAAAAATTCCCTCACTGGAATACTTTCAGTCTTTTGACTGTATGGATTACAGATGGAATGACTGTTACATGTGAGTACCGCTTTCTTTGACAGATTCTAGTATGGGTACATATATATTTTCCCAACCTGGGAGATTAGTTTGCTAATTCCAGATGTATGAAACGCAGGCCCAACTGTATATAGTATATTGAAAGCCAGATAAACTAACTTGGCCTTTTTTAAATAAAAAAAATTCCCTCACTGGAATACTTTCAGTCTTTTGACTGTATGGATTACAGATGGAATGACTGTTATATGTGAGTACCGCTTTCTTTGACAGATTCTAGTATGGGTACATATATATTTTCCCAACCTGGGAGATTAGTTTGCTAATTCCAGATGTATGAAACGCAGGCCTAACTGTATCTAGTATATTGAACGCCAGATAAACTAACTTGGCCTTTTTAAATAAAAAAATTCCCTCACTGGAATACTTTCAGTCTTTTGACTGTATGGATTACAGATGGAATGACTGTTATATGTGAGTACCGCTTTCTTTGACAGATTCTAGTATGGGTACATATATATTTTCCCAACCTGGGAGATTAGTTTGCTAATTCCAGATGTATGAAACGCAGGCCTAACTGTATCTAGTATATTGAACGCCAGATAAACTAACTTGGCCTTTTTTAAATAAAAAAATTCCCTCACTGGAATACTTTCAGTCTTTTGACTGTATGGATTACAGATGGAATGACTGTTATATGTGAGTACCGCTTTCTTTGACAGATTCTAGTATGGGTACATATATATTTTCCCAACCTGGGAGATTAGTTTGCTAATTCCAGATGTATGAAACGCAGGCCTAACTGTATCTAGTATATTGAACGCCAGATAAACTAACTTGGCCTTTTTTAAATAAAAAAATTCCCTCACTGGAATACTTTCAGTCTTTTGACTGTATGGATTACAGATGGAATGACTGTTATATGTGAGTACCGCTTTCTTTGACAGATTCTAGTATGGGTACATATATATTTTCCCAACCTGGGAGATTAGTTTGCTAATTCCAGATGTATGAAACGCAGGCCTAACTGTATCTAGTATATTGAACGCCAGATAAACTAACTTGGCCTTTTTTAAATAAATAAAAAATTCCCTCACTGGAATACTTTATGGCTTTTCACTGTATGGATTACAGGTGGACTGGTATTAGTAGGGGTGACACAAGCACACCCAAGTCCCTGATGTAGGATTTCTATGGCACAGACCACTATTACAAGTGATTAATGGACGTTGGGAGAGATTGTGCTGCAGCACTAGTCCCAAGATGGCCGCCGCCTATCAGCCCAGTAACATGTGCCACAAAATGGTCTGCACAACCTTTAAAAAAAATAGCCTTGGACTGTGCTGCTAAATCGCTATTTGTCTGAATCCCAGGTGTAGATGTCTGACTTGTTTGGAGCTTTGGATTGCACACTGTGGCAGCTTCTGCTGCAGCACTACAAGTCGCAAAATGGCGGCCGGCGGTCAGCCCAGGTACATGTGGATGGAAAAATCACTCTGGCCACTCTAAAAATAGCCAATCCCTATCAAAAAAGCAGCTCAGCTGCAGTTGTTCAGATGAATCACAGGTGGAGGAGAGAAATTTGCTTCCAGTTATTCAATTATCCCTGCCTTTTCTCGCCCTAGCATCAGCTGCGTCTATCCCTGTTCTATTCACATCGGGAGTGAGCACGTCCCGACGTGCGCACAAGCTTATAAAGAGGCTGAGTCACATGCTGCACTTGGCCAATCACAGCCTTGCCAATAGTAGGCATGGCTGCGATGGCACCTTAGGGCAAGTAGTATGATGCATGTTGATTGGCTGCTTTGCAGCCTTTCAAAATGCGCCAAAATACATGCCGAACGACGAACCCGAACCCGAACTTTTTTGAAAATGTCCGGGTTCGGGTCCGTGTCACGAACACCCCAAAATTCGGTACGGACCCGAACTATGCTCGAACTGTTCGCTCAACACTACTTATTAGCCGTTGTGTGGTGAAGTGTTAAAATTACAGCCGTTTTTGTCGTGTATTATTGGCAAAGGTAAAATGTATTTGCCGATCAGCGGTCCAGTTATCTGTTATAAAGCCATTTGTGTTGTGTATTAGTGGAAAAAGAAAAAATATATTTGCCGCTTAGTAACATAGTAACATAGTAATATAGTACATAAGGTCGAAAAAAGACATCTGTCCATCTTGTTTTGCCTGTCATCCTGCTAGTTGATCCAGAGGAAGGCAAAAAAAAAACTTGTGAGGTAGAAGCCAATTTTTCCCACTTAGGCAATCCCTGGATCAACGACCCATCTCTAGTAGCTATAGCCTGTAATATTATTATACTCCAGAAATACATCCAGGCCCCTCTTGAATTCCATTATTCTGCTCACCATCACCACCTCCTCAGGCAAAGAGTTCCATAGTCTCACTGCTCTTACCGTAGAGAATCCTCTCCTATGTTTGTGTGCAAACCTTCTTTCCTCCAGACACAGAGGATGTCCCCTCATCACAGTCACAGTCCTGGGGATAAATAGATGATGGTAGAGATCTCTGTACTGACCCCTGATATATTTATACATAGTTATTAGATCTCCCCTCAGTCGTCTTTGTTCTAAAGTAAATAACCCTAATTTTGATAATCTTTTAGGGTACTGTAGTTGCCCCATTCCAGTTATTACTTTAGTTGCCCTCCTCTGAACCCTCTTCAGCTCTGCTATGTCTGCCTTGTTCACGGGAGCCCAGAACTGTACACAGTACTCCATGTGTGGTCTGACTAGCGATTTGTAAAGTGGTAGGACTATGTTCTCATCACGGGCATCTATGCCCCTTTTGATGCAACCAGTTATCTTATTGGCCTTGGCGGCAGCTGCCTGACACTAGTTTTTGCAGCTTAGTTTGTTTATTAAAATTCCTTGATACTTTTCCATGTCAGTGTTACCGAGTGTTTTACTATTTAGTATGTACGGGTGACTTGCATTATTCTTTCCCATGTGCATAACTTTACATTTGTCAGTGTTAAACCTCATCTGCCACTTATCTGCCCAAGCCTCCAATCTATTCAGATCCCTCTGTAGCAGTATATTGTCTTCTTCAGTGTTAATTACTTTACACAGTTTAGTGTCATCTGCAAAAAGTAATATTTTACTATTCATGCCTTCTACAAGATTATTAATAAATATATTGAAAAGAATAGGGCCCAGTACTGACCCCTAGTGCAGTTATCTGTTCTAAAGCCTTTTGTGGAAAAAAAAAGGGCTTAGCCGTTGTGTGGTGAAGTGAGAAAATTGCAGCCTTTTTTGTGGTGTTTTATTTTTATTTTTTTTTGTTTGATCTAACAGTATGTCAGACAGAAAAGTGCCAGGCCCTGCACAGAGGAGTGGCAGAGGCATAAATGTTTCTGGCGCAGGCAGAGATCACAGCAGAGTAAGGAGCCATGGCAGCAGGGGTCACTTCGAGAGGCCTGAGCTCCCTGTGTCAGCTAGCAGTCGTGTCGTGACTAGCAACCCAGCGGTTCTACAGTGGTTGACTCGAACATCGACTTCGTCGAAAGTGACATTAGACACCCCCAGCCAAGAATCAGTGGGTTCGTCAGACACAATCCTTAGTTGGCATGTCCCAGGAGCAGGCCCTGTGCCTTCACCTGTCCTCACCCTACCTCTGTCCTTTTCTGTTCCCAGAGCCAGAGAAGTATTGTATGCTGTGGGCTCAGCTCCACTATACAGTGAGGAAGAGCTACTAGAAGACAGTCAGCAGCTACTGGCCAGCCAAGATGTGGAGGAGACATTCGCCGCTTCCTCCGGTAGAAGGGCAAGTAGTGATGAGGAGAGTGGCATGGGAGCAGGTGTTGCAAGCGGTCAGGCTCCTGACCCAGAGACCGTTAAGGAGGACATCAGTGACGTGCAGACAGTACTCGATGATGATGATGATGTAGCTGATCACACTTTAGAGACGGTGAATTTGAGGCTTCATCAACATCGGGAGAGGAGGGTGGCAGCTTGCCTGTGAGGCAGCAGCGGAGCCAGCAAGTCGCTAGCGTGGCTGGGAGTCAGCAAAGTGGCAGCAGTGGGAGGTCGGGAGTCAAACGTGCCCGGGGTAGACCACCTGCTTCGCACGAGACTACCTGCCTGGAAAGTAGTGGTGCAGGGATTCACGGAAGCAGCGGCGGTAGCAGTCAGTCAGTGCGGAGTGTTGGGGGTAAAATCACCTACTCGGTGATGTGGCAGTTTTTTGTTAAGCCGCCAGAGGAAAGTAACATGGCCATTTGTAGAAGGTAAAGCGTGGCCAGGATGCCAATGTTGGTCACCATAAAGTGGCCTGGGAGAACCGTGGCTCCGATGGTGGTCCAGCCTGCCACAGCAACCGCTGCATCACCAACTGGCACACAGCCGATTTCAGGCAGTCAAGGCTCCACCACCTCAGCCGAAGGGACAACAGTATAAGTGCACTCATCTAACAGCGCAGAAGCTGAATGTGCTCCTGCCCAAGTTGCTGGTGCTGCAGTCCCTCCCTTTCCAAGTGGTGGACTCTGCACCCTTCAGAGAACTGATGGCTTGTGCCGAGCCGAGGTGGAGAGTCCCAAGCTGTCATTTCTTTGCCAAAAAGTCAGTACCAGCCCTGCACACGTAAGTAGAACAGTAAGTTGGCGGTGTCTGCCAAAGTGCATGGCAGCGCCGACATGTGGAGCTGTAACTACGGTCAAGGACAATACATGTCCTTTACGGCATACTGGGTAATTGTGGTTCCTGCACAGCCACACCAGCAACTTGGCCAGGTGACGCCACTTCTCACGCCGTTGGTCCTGCGACAATGTCTGCCTCTGCCTCCTCATCCTCCACCGTGTCCTCAGCCTCCACTGGAGGGACAACTCACAGTGCCCCTCTAGCATACCACATGTGCAGAGCACGGCAGTGTCACGCTGTTCTGCACCTCGTTTGCCTGGGCAAAAGGAGTCACACAGGGGAGGAACTGCTCCGCGTCCTTCATCAAGAAATCGATTGCTGGCTTCCTCTGTGACAACTGAAAATCGGAACCATGGTGACAGACAATGGGAAGAACATGGTGTCAGCACCGCGTCAAGGAGGGCTGAGCCATGGGCCCTGCATGGCACACGTGTTCAATCTGGTTGTCAAACTGTTCCTGAAGTCTTCCACCCATCTGCAAGACATCCTAAAAATGGCCAGGAAACTTTGCATGCACCTGAGCTACTCGTACACCGCAAAGCACACCCTCCTTGAGCTGCAGCGGCAGAACGGCATCCCCAACATAGGCTGATATGTGACGTTTCCACCCGTTGGAATTCCACCCTCCATATGTTAAACCGACTATACGAACAGAGAAAAGCCATAAACAATTTCTTGATGATCCAAGCGGACAGGAGTACTCCTGTGTGTAACTTCGATGTCAGCCAGTGGCAGCTCATGCATGACACCTGCCGTTTGCTCAGGCCTTTTGTTATTTGTCAGAACTACGGGATGAATGACGTAATTCTACTGCTTCATGTCCTGGAACAGATGCTGGTAAATCTGGCTGGTCAGGGGACTGGAGATGTGCGCCTAGATCTCACGGCCACATGAGCCCTGTGGGGGCTGAACTGGAGGAGGAGGAGGACAATGGAGCACAAGCATGTTTGTAGCGAAATGGGTGGTTTTTCTACACAGGTGACAGGAGAGGAGAAGCAGGAGCAGCCAGAGGAGCTACAGTGCGATGAGGAAGATGAGGCAGAGGACCCAGACACACCGTGGCAGTATGCAGTGGAGATGGAGGCAGTGAGTCCTTCCGAGTCACTTGCACAAATGCCCGATGCATGCTCACTTGCTTACGTAGTGACAGCCGAATTGTCACCATTCAGCAGAGGGATGACTTCTGGCTCTTCCCCTTGTTGGACCCTCTTTACCGGTCCAAAATCGGGGCATTTTTTTACACCCGCTGAGAGGGAGGACAAATTGAACTACTATAGAGACATCCTATGTAGTCAGTTGGCCGCTGCCTATCTGCGCCATCGTCCATCCTGTTGCAGGTCTGACCGGGGGCACCCTCTGCACTCACGTTCCTCTGCCACGGCTGCTGTGGCAGGCTGGGGGGGTAGAAGCAGTTCCAGCTCCGTTAGCAGCAGCAACTTGAGTCTAGAGTCGCTGATGAGCAGCTTTCTTCACCCGCCTAGTGAAGAAACCACTCACCAGCAGCAGATAGACCTGGAGAAGGACCTGAACCAGCAGGTGGTGGTATACTTGGACAGCACCCTGCCATGCCACATTGAAGATCAGCTGGTCTACTAGGTAGCCAAACTGGATTTGTGGCCGCAACTGGCAGAGTTTGCCCTGGAAAAGCTGTCCTGCCCAGCCAGTAGTGTGGCATCAGGGCGGGTGTTTAGTGCGGTGGGGGCCATATTTACCCAAAAAAGAACTCGCCTGTCCACACAAAATGTGGAGAGACTGACCTTTGTCAAGATGAATCTGATGCATCTGACTAGTTCATCCATGGCGCAACACAAACACTTTGACAAAAGAGACCGGTTTCTTCTGGCTACCTGCCTCAACTACTATTCTGATGCTGCCTACCACCTGATGCCAAGTGCTCCTTCTTTCACCCACCATCTTTAGCTGGTACTGCTATTGCCACCCACCTCTCCACTCTGTCACCGGGTCACTCTGTGGTCTCTTGATGCTGCTGCCACCTTCACACTATGTCACCTTGCCACTCTGTGGCATCTTGATGCTGCTGCCACCTCCACACTATGTCACCTTGCCACTCCGTGGTCTCTTGATGCTGCTGCCACCTACACACTATGTTACCTTGCCACTCTGTGGTCTTTTGATGCTGCTGCCATCTACACACTAAATCACCTTGCCACTCCGTGGCCTCCTGATGCTGCTGCTGCCACCTCCACACCGTCATTGTGCCACCCTGTGGCCTCCTCCTGATGCTGCATCCACCGCCACACTGTCATAGGGCAACTCTGTGGACTTCTTATGCTGTTCCCACCCTTCCCACTTCATGACTGAGCCACTATTTTGCCTTTCGGCCTGGCTGACATCATCATTTATTTTACCCTTCTTCTGATCTGTCAGAAGGAATGAAAAATGAGATGCACAACGGATCCTGTCTATGTAACATCTGTAAGGCCTGCATGACATGGTCCCTATTTTGCATCAGAATTGGCTTATGATTTGGTAGCCAAAAGCAGGAGTGGGTGCAGAACACAGAAGGTATGCAAATATTCCATTCATGTGTCATCTCTGTTTTGGATCCACTCCAGTTTTTTTGGCTTTAGCAACACTGATGGATTACTGACCAAATGCTGACTGAGTGAAGGCAGATGCTCCGCAGACAGGATCTGTTTTTTAGGGGTTATAATTCTGATGGATCAGAGGAAGGGCAAAATAATCAGTGACGTCAACACAAACTTACTGCTGACACCCTCTCCACTCGGGTGGGTGGGGGGCTCTACTTGTATAAGCGTGTAATAGAACAGGTTCTGTAGACATCTTTGTGGAATCAAATGCGGATGGTGTAAACAGTAGTGCACTTGTTCTTGACACTAACATTGACCTGTAAGGCTGAGTTCACACTTCACTTATTTGGGCAGTTACGGGATCAAAACTGACCAAATAACTCAAGTGTGCAGTGATTCTAAGAGCTATGCCTGTCATCTGCATGTCATACTGACTCACAGTATTGTTTCACTACCACAGCAGACTCCCTATGCGTGTTACTGCAAGGCACAGTGTTCTACGCCACTATAAAGGCTCTCTGCATCCAGGAAATAGCAGTTTTTTAACACATTTCGCCGCAAATTAATTTGGATCGAACCAAATTTTTTAAAGAAATTCGGCGAAGCGGCTGAATCGAATTTTTGAGAAATTCGCTCATCTCTATTCCTTAGCACTAGGAGGTTTTTCAATGACACAATATGACACATCTTTGAGAGGGTGGAAGGTCCGTAATAAAAATCCATCAGGATGTGGGTCCAGGGTCTCTGTGGAATTGGCAAGGGACAATACCAAACCTGCAGGACGTCTCCTGAGTACCTTGGCACTACTACATACATCACACTCAGAGACAAAAGCACCCACATCACATGACCACATAGGTCTCCAGTGGGCTCAAGAAACCAGATGTTTAGTCCCCGCAATACCTGGATGACCGGCCAGAACAGAACAATGAGATTCTTCCAGGACCTTAAGGCGCAAGTTTGGAGACACAAACAATTTACCAGATGGAAGATCATTGGGAACCAAATCCTGACAACACTTATCTCAGCGACTAGATCAGGACTAATTATGGTGACCACGACACCAGGAGACAGAATATTACCAGGCTCAGTATTAATACACTGTTCATCATCAAAACTTGCGATAAAGCATCCTCCTTTACATTAGCAGCCCCAGGGCAAAAAGTCATAAAAAAGTAAAATCATGTAAAGAACAGGGTCCATCATGCTTGCCAGGGATTCAAGCGCTTGGCCATATCCAGGTAGGTTAGATTTTTATGATCCATCAGCACAGTAACCTGGTTCTGAGCCCCCCTCTAAGAACTGCTGCCCACTTGATAGCCAACAATTCCTGGTTGCCAATATCTTAGTTTTTCTCTGCGAGTGAGAAATTACAGGAGAAAAACACACAGGGTTTGAGATTAGTGAAAGAGAACGGATCTTCAGATAGCACGGCGCCAACACCCATCTCAGAGGCGTCCACCTTAACGACAAAAGGTTTTGTCACATTAGGCTGGATGAGCACTGGCACCTGAATAAAACTCTCTTTTAAAGTTTCAAAGGCAGACACAACCACAGGAGACTAATGGAGAAGATTGGCCCTCTATCTGACTCAATACCTTAGCTGAAGTGTGAGGCTCATGAGACAATATGGCTATGGTTGTCTGTATTGTTCAACTGCACCAGATATCTCTCAGACAACTCCACTGCAAAACTTGCACTGTTTTTCTGTTTGGCACTGTTTGTGGATAGACACCGGATCTGTGCACTGAAGTGCAGTTCACATATATAAGATGTGTCCGGCTCCTCGCTTAAAATACCTGGGCGGATATAACTGATATATATGTGAAGCAGACCTCAACTAAATGGGCATTATGTTGTGTACAGCCGTCATCTACCTGAAAGGTCCCATACTACAATCTGAGTGTGGGGTTCCCACTGCTGGCACCCAGTTGTGATCAGCAGTAGGGTTGAGCGAACTGTACGTTTTTTTACACCCGGACCCGAACATTTCCGTAAAGGTTCGGGTTCAATGTTCGGCAATTTCTTTCCGCTTTTTGAAAGGCTGCAGGGCAGCCAATCAACAAGCGTTTCACTACTTTGCCCTAAGAAGCCTACTAATGGCATGGCTGTGATTGGCTAAGTGCAGCATGTGACCCAGCCTCTATTTAAGCTGGAGTCACGTAGTGACGCACATCACTCTGCTGCTCTTAGTGTAGGGACAGGCTGCTGCTGGTGCTCTCAGGGAGAGATTAGGGAAGAAATCTGTTGAACTTGGTGGTGTTAACTCTTCAAACTACAGCAGTTATTGAGGGTGCTATGCTACATATTTGTACCCAGCCCTGAGCCCAGTGATACTGCAAAATAATTTTTAATCCATCTGTTACTGAGGTGGGGGTCGGCGGCCATTTTACCAACTGCAGTGTCCTTAGGAACTGCATGTGACCTGCCTGTGTTACAGCCTGCCAGGGACATCAGTCTAATTTTTTTTGGGTAGCTCAGTGAAGGAAAAAATCCTTTTTTCTGGCAGGTCGAGTCCCCCTACATTACCTATTTTATAATTTTGCGGTGACATAGTGCATTTCTGTAGTTGCTGTAATAAACCCGTACTGTCGTACCACAGAGCACGTTTGCATACACTGCTGAAAAACCTATTTTAAAACATTTGCGGTGACATAGTGCATTTCTGTATTTGCTTTTAATAAACCTGTACTGTCGTACCACAGAGCTAGTTTGCATACACCGCTGAAAAACCTATTTTTAAATTTTGCGGTGACATAGTGCATTTCTGTATTTGCTTTAATAAATCCGTAATGTCGTACCACAGAGCACGTTTGCATACACCGCTGAAAAACCTATTTTTAAATTTTGCCGTGAAAAACTGCATTTCTGTAGTTGGTTTAATAAACCCATAATGTTGTGCCACAGAGCACTTTTGCATACAATGCTGAAAAACCCATTTCAAAATTTAGCAGTGACATACAGCATTTGTGTATTTGGGGGAAATAAATCTGTATTGTTGTTCCACAGAGCAGTTTTGCATACAACGCACAAAAACATATTTTAAAATTTAGCAGTGACATACTACATTCCTGTATTTGGGGGAAATAAACCCGTATTGTTGTTCCACAGAGCAGTTTTGCATACAACGCAGAAAAACGTATTTTAAAATTTAGCAGTGACATACTGCAGTCCTGTATTTGGGGGAAATAAACCCGTATTGTTGTTCCACAGAGCAGTTTGGCATACAACTCACAAAAACCTATCTTAAAATTTAGTAGTGACATACTGCATTTCTGTAGTTTGTTGCAATAAACACTGATTTTGTGCTACATAGCAGATCTGAGGCTTAACCTGTATTTCAGTCATTTTAAGTAACCTTTTAATCTCCGCATTTACATAGTTGGTTGCAAACACACAGGTTTTGTGGTTGATAGCACATTAGTGGTGTACGCTGCATTTCTGAATAGTCAAATTAAACTATTAACTTCTGCTTTTACCTTGTTGGTTTGAAAAATCTAATTTTTGGTGATAGTAAAGTAATTGTATTGAATTGCTCCGTTACACTATTGTGTGACCTAAAGAAATTTATTCTGTTTATGAAACGGGCACTGCCTTACTGTTAGTGAACTTAATTGTTGACTATTGGCAGTTAAATTGACACTGGAGATAAACCATCTGTTAGTTTGGTGGGTGAAAACAAATATTGAGAAGAACATCAAATAAGGGACGTGGGCATGGTCGTGGTGGTGTTGGTGGAGCTCCTGTTGCTGGAAGAGGACGTGGCTGTTCAGCGCCAACTACAGGTCCAAGTGAAGCACCTTCCTCAGGTGTAAGTAGGCGAGAGAACCTGCAGCGTTATTTGGTAGGCCCGAATGCTGCTCTACGAATGGTGAGGCCAGAACAAAAGGCGCTAGTAGATTGCGTGGCTGACAGTGCCTCCAGTACCTTAACACTGTCTCCCACTGCTGAAAGCTCAGAGTTGGCACCTGCAGCCCATGCCCATCAGTCTTTCATCTCACCCGCTTACAAATCTGCCAAGCAATCTGAGCCCCAAGTCATGCAGCAGTCTCTTATGCTTTTTGATGACTCTGCTGGCAGGGTTTCCCAGGGCCATAACCATAGCCCTACCCCAGAAGTGGAAGAGATTTAGTGCACGGATGCCCAACCACTTAGGTTTGAGGATGAGGACATGGGAAGACCCCCGCAGCATGTCTCTGATGATGATGAAACACAGGTGCAAACTGCTGCGGCTTTCTGCGGTGTGCAGACCGACAAAGAAGGCAGGGGTGAAGACTGGGTGGAAGATGATGTTGAGAACAATGAAGTTCTACACCCCAAAATATACGACTTAAATCCATGTTATTCATGGGTGGTGGAAAAATCATATTTTTTAAGGCCAGGAATTACCTTTGCAGCCTGCGCTGCATATGTGTCGGGGACAATATAGTTAATCCGTCTGGGAGTTCAGGGGTTGATATATTCCAATGTTTTGCTGTCAAGTAACCCTGCACTGCATAGGTGACAAAGACCGAAAATTTGAAAAATATTCTTTTAAATTGTTGGGTGCAAAATTACCATTTTTGCCAGGTACAAACCCCTGCTCTGCATAGGTGACAGTGAACAAAAATTTGAAAAATCTTCTTTTAAATTGTTGGGTGCAATATTACAATGTTTGCCGTGAATTAACCCCTCCGCTGCCTGGGTGCCAGGGGCCTACATTTTTTAAAATTGTCTGTTCCATTGGTGGGTGATATGAACCCAAATTTGGTAAAAACATCTGGTAATGATCAAAAGATGCGTGACTACAAATGCACACTGATAGACGCGCTGCTGATGGCATTCCCACCTGGCGCCTCCTCAATCTCCTACTCCACATCCATTTCCTCCTCCTAGATCAAGATTTTGATTTTTAATTTTTATTTATTTTAAGTCATTTGCCTATCATCCCTTGCCTTGTCATTTTAGTGCCCAAAAGTTTGGGTCGGGTTCGGGTTCGGAGTCAAGTTCGGGTTAAGTTCAGATCCCGAACCCAAACTTTTTTGTGAAGTTCGGCCGAACCCGTCGAACCCAAACTTCCAGGTGTCCGCTCAACTCTAATCAGCAGTCATGTTTGTGGAAATACAGGTGAGTCAAAAGTCTCAAGACCTTTTATTTCAGAAACAAAAGGGAAAATGAAATATTGAATATGGCAATGAAAGCTGCCATATTGGATCAAGGGTACATTTTTCTAATGGGAAGAGGGTCATGTAGCATAACAAAGAAGACCAGAAATTTCTCAGAAATTGATTGCCGCAGTCATATTTGCAATATCTATTGTGGTTCAAAAGTTATCAATGCACAAATTTTCAACAACAACTGGGAACATTCCCTGTGATGCATAGCTATTTGACATGTTCAATTTGTTGTCCCAGGTGCTGAACACAAAGCTGAAGGCACACAAGTTTTAAACTTTCTGTATTGATAACTTTAGAACCACAAGAGATATTGCAAATCTGATTGTGGCAATCAATTTCTGAGAATAGTCTGGTCTTCTCTGATATGCTTCTCTGATATATCCTTCCCATTTGAAAAATTTGCCCTTGAACCATCATGGCGGCTTTCAAGATGGTGGCCCCCTCACCCATTACTTGCTGGAATATTTAGATATTTAATTTTTCCTTTCTGAAATAAAAGGGTGGCCTGAGACTTTTGTCTCACCCTGTACATGCTCTAGTCATCATTCCTCAAGCAGATATGCTGCATCATATGGAAAGGAGTCTTTTTAAAGCAAACAGCATTCTTAACAGGGGATTAGTGTTACTCATTAATGGCTCCCACAATTTGCAAAAACTTTTAAATATGCAGACATCATGCGTTAAAGCAAAATGAGCTGAGCAGATTAATATATAATTTTGATAGAGAAGATTCAGTATAATTAGTAATGTATTTAGGGGCCGATTTGGCATTTCTGGGGCCCCTGCTAATTTATGTCTGGGGGCCCCTGTCACAATGCTAAGCTCCCTCCTTGTAGTAATAAAGCCCCCTCTAGTGCCCCTATTTGTAATACAGATGCCCTGTAGTGCCTACAAGTAGTAATTAACTTCCATGTAGTGCCCTCAGTAGTAATAAAGCCCCTCTGTAGTGCCCCAGTAATAATGCCCCCTATAGTGCCGAGTAGTAATAAGGTCCCTTAGGGTACTTTCACACTTGCGGCATGGCTATCCGGCTGCAAATACCCGTGTGCTGCCGCTCCGTCCCCATTGACTATAATGGGGCGGGGCAGTGCACGGCCGGAGATCGCCGGACTAACAGTACTGCAGGTCCGACTTTTTAGTCCGGCGATCACTGCTCTGCCCCCACCCCATTATAGTCACTGGGGATGGAGCGGCAGCACCGCAGCACATGGGTACTTGCGGCATGACGGACCCGGCGGGGTGTTTACCCGCCGGAACAGCCTGCCAGATAGCCATGCTGCAAGTGTGAAAGTACAGAAAATCCAGCTGAGTAAACGTCACTTCGATACTATCTGGGTTACCCGTACAATACCATGTTCCAGTACCAAAAACAACCCTTAAAAACTAATTCTTTATTTAATCCATTAAAAGAGGAAAACCCTCACATTTATCAAACAGACAAGCAAATACTCCAGGAGAAATTAATATATAACCAGATAAATCACGACACCTGGGAAATGTACCACAAACAAGAGACAACACAGACGCGTGCTTCTCACTTGAATTAAATACATAGTAGGGGTATCCCCTAACACTCATTGGCCGAGGGGCAAAAATCTGTGTATATATACTGTGCCAGACCATACCAGGGAGGGATTGTACCGTGGGATAGAAATCAGGTAGGTATCTCTCGCTATCACTCTCCCTCAGTACCACCTGTGCCCAGGGACGGCCCCTGATGGTGGGGACTCCCTGTCCTCGAACCTAACCTCACTAACCCTGCTCAGACCCTATCAGGATCCAGGCAGGAGGAGTGTATAAATACCCCAGGTGTAGTAATAGACCACTAGGATAATACTGGATCTAAGAAGCCCCGATGATGCAGTATACAGATAACTGGAGATGTCAGAGCGGTCATCAATCTGTTAATAACACAGGCAAACAAGGATCTAGAGTATCCCAAACCTCCGGTACATGATATAAAGAACAACTCACTAAGATCTCACAAAAATGTCTTTAGCCTACAGTCTCAGAGGACTGCTGGTACTGTATCTCATATGATATCTCCGACCCACACAAAGTAGCAGAATATGCAGTTCTCTAAGAAAGCACAAATATTGCTGATACGTTAAACATGGAAACCCCGACGCGTTTCCCCCGTTTTATTGTCTGGGTTCATCAGGGGGTTGATATATATATATATCAGCTTTGGATCGGGGCATTATTGATAGTGATCTTTATTCCTATTTACTGGTGGAGCATCCACGGACCCCAGTTATATATGTATTGCCTAAAATCCACAAATCATTGGTGGACCCCCCTGGTCGACTAATTGTTGCAGGTACCGGTTCTTTGTTCTCTAACATTGCAATTTTTCTTGACCGCGTGCTACGTAGATACGCGATCGGTGCAAGATCTTATGTTAGTGATACGGGGACTTTTTGGAGAGGATCTCTGGGATCAATTTACCTGATGGCTGCCTGGTGGCATCTTTTGATGTCACTAGTCTTTACACGTCGATTGATCACACCAGAGGCATTAATGCCATCACGTTGGCACTTGACTCCAGTGGATATTCTCCAGAGTGTCGCCTTTTTATCCTGCAATTACTCGAACTGGTACTGGGACACAATTACTTTATGTTTATGGACTCTTTCTTTCTGCAGTTACGAGGGACCGCCATGGGGTCAAATGTGGCACCGACGTATGCAAATGTCTTCATGGCGGCCCTCGAGGAGGACCTTGTCTATGTGTCCGACCACTTCAGCCATGTAGTGGGGTGGTGGCGATACATAGACGATGTCTTCCTCATCTGGCATGGCGATGCAGATTCATTAGAACTTTTTCATGTATACTTGAACCAGATTGATCCAGATATTGCCTTTACACTGACTTTTTCTGACACTCAGGTGCAATTTCTTGATACAATGGTTACAGTGGTTGGCAGTAAATTACTTACTGATATTTATACTAAACCGACTGATTGTAACTCCTTGTTACAATATAACAGCTGCCATCCCAAATCCACCATTGCATCCCTACCGTACAGTCAGCTACTTAGAGTCAAACGAATTGTACAGGCCCCAGGCAAGTTACCTGTACGGTATGAACAAATGGTGCACAAATTCCGACAGAGGGGTTACCCTAAACGAATAATCCAGAAACATCTTACCAGGGTTAAACAGTCAGTGCCAGTTGATACTCACACAGTGGCGGATAAGAAGGAACGTATCCCTTTTGTATCCACTTAATGTGAACAAAGTAACACTGTAGCCAGCATCATACGGAAACATTGGTCCATATTGAGAAGTAATCTTCCTCAGATTGAGGCCTTCGCGGTACCACCCCCTCTCTCCTATAGACGTCCTAGTAACCTAAGGGACAAGCTTGTGCGGGCAGATATGCCCCCTAAGAATCTGGTACAGACATATATTGGAAGTAAACGTAGGGGATGTTATCCATGTCTACACTGTGTTAATTGCCCACTTATGATCAAGGGTGATAGATTTATTCACCCTTTATCAGGGGCACAGTCTGAGATACGTAAATTTTTGACCTGTGATAGTGCGTTTGTGGTGTATGTACTTTCATGTCCCTGTGGTCTCCTCTATGTAGGGGAAACCACATGTGACATAAAGACAAGGCTTAACAATCATCGATTTTCTATTAGGCGCAAGAGGAGGGACCTACCTGTATCAAAACATTTTGCCGAAGTTGACCATAATGAAAAAGATCTTAGATTTATGATTCTTGATCAAGTCCTGTTACCAAGACGGGGGGTGATCGCACGTTAACTCTCCAAAAAAGAGAGCTTTATTGGATTCACCGTCTTCAGACCCTCAGACCCCTTGGTTTGAATGCAGAATTCAAATGGAATTTAATGTAGTGTCTATATAGCATCATTTGGAGGGGGGCGTGGCTAGCTAAGCATGTGAGCGGTCGCACGCTGAGAGAGCTCCTGCACAGACCCGGCTAATTATCCTGCAAAACCCTCGATTTTACTACAAACCTCAGCCTGTGAGGTAGGGATCTGTTAACCTACCCACAGTGGAGCCTCCGGTGACACTGATAGACGGCCATGTCCAGGAAAAGAGACGGCAAAGGTGCAGACAAGGATCTCCAAGATGGCGCCGGGACCGGTACTCCGAAGCGGCGGGACCGCACCTCGGAGCTGCAGAGGGAAGCGGCAGAGAAATTAGGCCAATATGCTCGCTCCTCACAGGCTTCCAACCAAAGGAAGCGTCAGGAGGTTCAAGATACAGCGCCCGATGGAACAAGGAGAGGAGTCGGAACTTGAAGGGCCGGAACCCTCGGTCCCTGCTCGTAAGTGCACCAACAGGTTTGCGGCCTTGCAGCTAACTAGCGGCGAACAGGACTGTGAAGACGGCGACTCTGGCGCTGGGGAACCCACCCTTAAAGATGTACTGCATGCCATCACCAAATGTGGCAAGTCCCTCACAGCTCTAACTGCCCAGGTAGGCGCCATTAAGGAGGACATCTCCATTATGCGGCACGATTTTAAAAAACTGGCAGAGCGCACTACCGCCCTGGAAGATAGACTGGGGATGTTGAGGATGATATTCACCCTCTGAAAAGGGATGCGGCGGAACATGCCAGAATACTGAGTGTGATAATGGCTAAGCAGGACGATTTAGAAAACCGTTCGCGCCGTAACAATGTGCGCATAGTTGGTGTACCGGAAAAGGTGGAGGGCCGAAATCCCACCGAATTCTTTGAGACCTGGCTGAAGGAACGGGTTGGCCAAGATAATCTAACTCCTCTGTTTGCTGTTGAGCGTGCACATAGAGTGCCCACTAGACCTCTACCACCAGGGGCCCCTCCGAGGACGGTCCTGGCCAAAATATTGCATTATAGAGACCGGGACATTCTTCTCCGTAAGGCCAGAGAGCTGCCTGACCTTTCTCTGGATGGTCATAGGATTTCACTGTTCCCAGACTACTCAATGGAAGTGCAGAAGAGGAGAGCCCGATTTATGGACATTAAAAAGCGGTTGAGAGATTTGGGAGTTCCTTATTCAATGATATACCCAGCCAAACTGCGAATAGTGGCCCTTAACACCACTAGCTTCTTTGAAGATCCTAAGGAGGCGACCAAATGGCTGGACAGGAATGAAGGACAGATCCGGGTGGAGCAACAGCATCCTGCCTGAAGGGACTAACTCCTGACTAGGAAATGGTTTGCATGGACGTTTCTGTTTACTGCCGTTTTCATATTGTTTTCTTATGGTATCTGCCGTGGGAGCTGTTATAACGGGGATCTATTATGTATGATAGAAAGTGGGTTCTCCTCATTTATTTATGTTTGTGATTATGCATAGTTGGCAGTGTAGCACAAAAACCAGCATGGCCGCTACGCTCAGTTCTGATGCAACTTCTAGTTGGGAGGTCATATAGTGGAGGCTCTATCTGGTGTATCCGCAGAGGGTAATGCGTGAGTGTATGTGTACGTAGGTACCAAATCTGTTCATTGATGCCGGGAGACTTCAGGGGAGCTGAAGGGCGACTAGTTAACACTGTAGTGTGTTTTACAATTGATTTTTAGCAAAGTGTGTTTTCCGGATTCAGCTTAGCTGCGCTCCTCCCGCCAATACTGTTTGTTGGCTGAGGACTTTGCTGGACTTACCGACAGGTACTGTTCTTTCCCACGGGCCTAGTATAGGCGTGCTGTGGGGCCGGTCGGGCAGCCCAGTATTTCGCAGCTGTTCTTAGTTCTGCCAATTAATGGCAAATGTTCAGCCGGGGGGTTGGGATGGGATGTGAGACTGAGCAGTTTCTATGATGAATGGATGTATGACTGGATTTTTGGGGCCCTGTGTGGAGTGTGTCGTCCTCCTCAGCGATGGAAGGACCTGATTAGGGACCTGGATGGGACCCGTGTATCCTGTTGGGCTATTTTTCATGTTCCTAATGGCTAACTGTATTAAATTCCTTAGTTGGAATGTGCGAGGGATCAAGGACACAACCAAAGGAGAGCGATTCTAGAGAGCTTCCGACCACTACATCCCCTCATATGCTGCCTACAGGAGACGCACCTATTGCCGGAGCAGGTACATCTACTCAGACCATCTTGGATGGGGATGGGGTTTCACTCCACGTATTCCACGTACGCTAGAGGGTCAGTATTTTGATTCATAAAAACATCCAGTTTTGTTGTCTTTCCAGCAGGGTGGATGTTGATGGGTGTTTTGTGTGCCTATATGGTACTCTGTACAACCAGCCTTGTGTTATATGTGGAGTGTACATCCCACCGCCATACTCGCCACTTGTGATTAAAAAAATAATTTCATTTATGGCGGATTTCCCTGGAGTACCTGCTCTCATACTTGGGGACTTCAATAATGTATTGTGCCCTGGCCTTGATAGAGTGGGGATGAATATGAGGGAACTCTCAGAGGAGGTCACACCATTTGGGAGACTCTTGCAGGAGGTGTCCCTTATAGACATATGGAGAGAGAAGAACCCGCGAGTTAAACAATACTCGTGTTGCTCCAGTACTTTTGATTCATTATCCAGAATCGATCTAGCACTAGTAAATATGGAAATGGGTAGATTGGTACAAGATGTTACATATCTTCCTAGACAATTAACTGACCACTCCCCATTACTGGTCTCAGCTGCATTTAGACCCCTAGAATAGGACAGGGCAAAACATGGACATTTAACCCTTTTTGGCTGTCCATTCTACCGGATGTTGGCAATATTAAGGGGCAATTGGAGGAGTTTTTCCGGACTAATCTACCAGGTGCTTCACGATTGATAGTGTGGGACACTATGAAAGCCTTCTTGAGAGGATTGCTTATAGCGCAGATTAATAGGAAAAAAACTGAAACCAGAGCTAAGGTGCAAGCTTTAACACAGGCAGTGGAGATGGCGGAAGCTAGATATGTTGAACAGCCGAATGATGACCATAAAGGGAGATGGAAGAAGGCTCAGGAGGAATTAAATGATAGGCTACTACTTAACGCTAAGAATAAACAATTCTTCCATAAACAAATGTATTATAAAGAAGGGGAAAAGACGGGAAGGATGTTGGCCTTGTTGTCCAGGGCACAGCATTCCTCTAGTTATATACCAGCTCTTAGGAACATGGATGGGATTCAGTGTAGTGCCCCCGAGCAGATACTAGAGATAATGATGGGGTTTTATTCAGACTTGTATACCTCTCGACTAACTGCCTCGGACAAAGACATAGACTCGTTCCTGGCGGGCTTACAGCTTCCGACACTCACAACTGAGCAGAGGGATCACCTAGACTCCCCAATATCAATTACTGAGATGGAGACGGCGCTGTCGGGTATGCCTAATAACAAAGCCCCAGGTAGCGATGGGCTGCCGGCGGAGGTCTACAAGCGGTTTGCCCCGGTGTTGCTGCCCCAATTGTTAGAGGTCTTTAAGGAGGCAATGGAACAAACAAAACTGCCTACCAGCATGACCGAGGCGACGATTGTGGTCCTCCCGAAACCGGGTAAGGACACTTTGGAAGCCGAATCATATAGGCCTATTTCACTACTACAGGTAGACATTAAGATTCTTGCTAAAATCTTGGCTAACCGTCTGAACAAGATTGTATCTAAGATTATTCACCCAGACCAGGCGGGCTTCATGCCCAATATGTCGACGGCAGTTAACATTCGGCGCTTATATCTAAACATCCAAAGCCAGGTCCACGCCTCGGGTGCGGCGGTCGCATCTCTTGATGCGGCCAAAGCATTCGACAGCGTGGAATGGAGATATTTGTGGAAGGTACTGCAGAAGCTAGGGTTTGGCCAGACCTTTATAGGATGGATTCAACTCCTTTATACTAACCCTTCAGCTAGGATTAGAGTCAATGGTGACCTGTCAGACACCTTTACGCTTCACAGGGGGACAAGGCAGGGATGCCCTCTGTCACCTCTGCTATTTGCAATCGCGATTGAACCTCTGGCGGAGGCTATTAGAACCTCTAATGAGATTGAAGGCTTTAGGTATGGCTCCTTGGTAGAAAAAGTAGCGCTATATGCGGACGATCTATTATTATTCTTGGATAACTGGGAGGTATCTCTTTCGGCAGCAATGGAGGTGATTAACGGTTTTGGGAAATTGTCCGGTTTATGTATTAACTGGTCAAAATCCACGTTAATGCCGCTAAAAGGGACAGTACTGAAGACAGCTCTGATGTGGAGGGTCTGCGGGTGGTTCACTCCTTCAAGTACCTGGGCATTCAAGTTTCATGCAGTGACCTGGACTTTGAGAGACTGAACATCACTCCTCTTCTGCAAAAGTTTAGGCAGAAAGTAAATGCGTGGATAAAACTACCTTTATCTATTATAGGAAGGACAAATATGATTAAAATGATTATGATGCCCCAACTTCTTTATTTACTGCACAACTCCCCGGTGTGGCTCCCTTTGAGACTCTTTTACGTAGTAAACGCAATATTTAGAGATCTTATTTGGAAGAAGGGAACACCTCGAATTAAGCTGGCAACTTTGTGTAGACCTAAAACTAGGGGTGGTCTGGGGTTCCGGATCCGAGGATGTATTACCTAGCAGCCCAACTACAGCATATGAGGGGATGGGAGTCGATTGACGGTTTGAATACGTCCAGTAAAATCATACACTCGCTGGTAGGGGTAGAAATCTGAGGACGTCTCTGGAGGATGGCACACTCCATGCAGTAGGCAGCACGTATGGGATACTCCGGTGTGTTCATGATGTATGGTGGAAGGTCAGAGAAATCGTGGGTATACAGGGTTACACTGATCTCACTCCCATTAGACCGAACTTTATGTATAAGGAGGTGGACAAAGTTAGTGGAGTTCGGCTGTGGGAAGCCAAAGGACTTAAATATATGAGGCAGTTATTTGATAATAATACCCTTAAAGAATACTCCCAACTGCAGGAGGAATTTGGGCTACAGAAGAATCACTTCTACATATATCTACAGCTCAGGCATGCTTTAAGCTCTCAAAGTAAGATAGCTACTGTAGGCCCAGCACAGAAACACTCAGTTATAGATTTGGTGAAATCCAGTGGAGGTACAGCGGGAGTTATATCTTTGAACTATGCGTGCCTAATGGACGCACAGTTTAAAAACTGGAATTCCCACTATACAATAGATGGAAGAAAGATGCCCCTGAGTTAACGGAGGAAAAGTGGAACACTATTCTGGAGGAATTTACCCAGGTGGCAGTCAGCGAAGCACATAGGGTATCTCAACTCTTGTTACTGCACAGAGTGTATAAGACGCCGGTCCTACTGAAGAGAATGGGATACAGAACGGATGACTGTTGCCCGAGATGTGATGTAGCGAATGCAGATCTTATACACTTAATGTGGAACTGTCCTAGACTGAGAAGGTATTGGACGGAAGTGGAGAGGATAGTGAAAAATGTATTTGATGTTGCTCTTGATATGGATATAGTGACGTGCATATTAGGAGGTATAGATATACCAGCTCTGACATCTGAACGGAGACTTGCTGTATTGCGAGTACTATACCTTGCCAGAAAAGTGATAGCGTACCATTGGTTGGACAGACAACCGCCAGTGGTGTGTGAATTGGAAAATAAAGTACATATGATAGTACGTCTTGAAAAATATGTATACCAGAAGAGAAACAGTGAAAAAAATTTCAGAAGATATGGTCAATGTGGATTCAATATTATAATATCCAAGTGTGAAGGAATGAATGTGTGAATGTATGGTTCTTCTACGTGAGATGGGGTGACGAGGGACAAAGAATTATGTAGTCTGTGTCCAAATGAATCTTTTACTTTAAAGTGAGGTTTGAAATGGGGTTTGACTACTTCCTGTAACGGGGAATTTATATGTCCACTTATCCAACTGAGATATTTTGCTATCCGTACATGTATGTCCATCTGTTCTACTGCATACTGTGATATGGGCTAATATTATGTCATGATATCGGACCCTGTGAACGAGATTGCTTTTAACTGCTCATGTTTCAAGGGAGTTTTGGTGGGTGGGATGGGTGGGGGGCAGGGGGGGGGGGGGTTAAGGGATGTCTTGTCTCTTATTGTTTTGGAAAATTTTCAATAAAAATTATCTGATTTAAAAAATATAGCATCATTTGATTTGGGAGTGTGTTGGGTGCACTCCATTGTCCTGGGTACCTCTCCGTCGCCCTACCTGACACGTGAGACAACCAATGGTGTAATTATTTTTAATTTTTTCCATGTTGTGATTTTTGAGAAATGAACTAGCATTCTGCTCTTTTCTTCTTTTTCTAGATTTTATATCAAGTTTATCACCGTGACTTGGAGGACGTCCCCAGATTTTTTGCGTCATTTATATTTTTTTCAAGATGGATCTATTGGGTACAATTTGCACTAACAACTATGTTGGACACTATGGCTTGGGCTTGAAAAATATTTAGGGGAGACCTTGGGTCCAATGGGGCGAGGCACTTATACTGCCTTGCACCATAGCCCCATAATAGGCTGGTGGTGATGATCAAGTACATTGATACAGCCACATTTGCCCCCCCGCTTCTCTATATCCCTTCTATACTTTATACAAATATAACAGTGGTGGAGACCGGTGACCCTGGTTAAAACACTGCTTGTATTGTATTGTATTGTTTGTATACAAGCCCTTCTTGCCATGGATTATTTCAGTTACATGTTTTAATTTGGGATTATCTCCCATATGTACATCATTAATTGATGTGTTCCCAATGTGGTCCTACTGTTTCTGGTACCTAGCTAAGTGGTCTGTTGGCTGCGTCCCCCCGATGATGTTGAGCTACCACTGACGGGGTCTGTACATTTACATAATGTTTCAGCCTGTGGTGGGTGGCTCCGCCTTGTTGGTGTGACAGCCCTGATGCCTGGTCTCTCCATGGTCTCGCGAGTGTTTGCCCGGCCTTGCTGGTCACGTGACTAATGTTGGTCAGGTGACGGGTCATGTGCCGCGCTGCGCATCTCATGACGTCGGGTCGACTAGGCGTCACGTTGCTACTCACCGGAGCATGCGCAGTATTCGTTACCAGAGGCTGACTTTGGTGCCATGCCTCCTCGTCTCGAGTGTAAGTTTTTTATAATATAAATTTGCTACGGCTGATTTTAATTCTCACCCTATTACACAGGTGTTTTTATCACTGAATGATTTACAAATTTATGCCACTTTTTGTATGAAATATTTATCCTATAATGATAGATTTGTACACATGTATACAGGATATTAACCTTTATAGATTATGTTGCTTTTTGAGATTTTACATATGTTTATTCACACTGTATGGTTGATTTTATTGTTTATTGGCAATTAAGTATCACGTTGCATGATGGATATATATATGCCCAGATGACACTGTTGGTTTATGCTTGATAAAGACCACAATGAGTGGTTGAAACGTCGCTGAAGGGTGAATAAAGGGTCCACTTTCTTCACACTATCCTGGTGTGCTGCCTCATTTTTGGATAACTATATATATATATATATATATATATATATATATAGCCTTTCAGAGATCAAAGGTGCAAAATACCACACCAAAAAACCTATACTACACTAGGTACCAGATACACCTCGGTATTAGTGTAGGATAGACCTGGGGGGGCAATCCGGCCCTATGGGAGGAAGTCAAAAGATCGTCCGGATACAACTTTTCAGGAGACCAGATACATACATCACCTATGACATATCAAAATACACGTATAAGTACATTAATCTCATCATGTGGCTTCATTAATAATAATACTCAACACACTTACATGTGAGAGATGCATACTGGTAAGTACCTCCTATACCCAGGTCAGGCTCACTTGATACAAATAGTACCAGTACCTTATAGGGCAAATAACCACTTGTTATCCATCTCCTATTATAAAATATAGCTTGCGCGCAGTTAGAGGTTATATTCACTAGTTGCGGTCTCCCGTCTATTTGTCCTCCCCTGGTCTAAATAGGCTGTGCCTCCCTCTATGTCAGATGCCCCTTTTTAAGCTATCCGCTCCATGCCAGACACCAATGTGGCTTCCGGATTTCCACCGCACCATCCGGTCGGTGAAACGTAAGGCCGGTGTAACGTTAGATGTCCCTACTTTGTGAGATTTCCCTACTGGTCACACCGGAAGTGGCGTTGTGACGATCTGCACATGCGTAATAGGACATTGTAGTGAAAATCTCACAGCGGAGTTCGGCTGCACACGGGACACTGCGCATGCGTCGGAGAGCCTCAGTAGGGAAATATTAAAGCCCAGTGCGCAAGTGCGGCTAACTCCAGAAAATCCATCAGATCTCCGCGCCTGCGCAGTGTGGGGGTAGGAAAAAATTAGGTCGCATTGCGCAAGCGCCGAGGGGGGATCTGATGGCCATTTTTCTGTTAAATAAATATATATATATATATATATATATATATATAGGGGTTGTCTGCGCATTATATAGGGTGGTCTGCCCAGTATATGGGGGGGATGTCTGCGCATTATATAGGCAGGTGTGCCCTATATAATGCGCAGACAACCCCATATATATTTATTTATTTATTTATTTAACAGAAAAAATGGCCATCAGATCTCGCCTTGGCGCTTGCGCAGTGCGCCATAATTTTTTCCCACCCCCACACTGCGCAGGCACGGAGATCTGATGGATTTTATGGAGTTAGCCGTGCTTGCACACTGGGCCGTAATATTTCCCTACTGAGGCTCTCTGGCGCATGCACAGTGTCCCGTGTGCGGCCGTATTCCGCTGTGAGATCTTCCCTACAATGTCCTTTTGCGCATGCGCAGATCGTCACAACGCCAGGAACGCCTACAACGTCACGTCCGGTGCGACCAGTAGTGAAATCTCACGAAGTAGGGAAATCTAATGTTACACCGAGCGTGCCAGAGTCAGCCGGTCACATGACCAGGCCCACTTCCTGTCTGTGAAGCGCAGCGCTACTTCCTGCCCTTGAAATCCAGGGCTCCTCCTCACTGCGCTTCAACAGTACACCAGATGCCAAAGTTAGAGTACGGTCATGTGACCAGGCCTACTTCCTGCCTTTGGAGCGCAGCGCTCTATCCTGCCTTTGGAGCACACAGCTCCTCCTCCTTGTGCTTCAATTGTGCACCAGATACCTGTGATCCGGTTGGTACAAGTGGAATAAATATATAGTAAGCAGAGAAATGCCAGGGACCAATTAATGTCCCCAATCCTTGATAAACATTAGGGAATTCGATCAGTAGATAACTATAAGAGGTCCTTCCTCGTTACTTAAGGATAAGACCAAGGGGCATTCTGCACAATGTTATCTCCTAGAATACAACATTCCCACAGATAAAAGGAATGTGTACATACATGTGACAGTACCTTTATCACCATCAACCATGATAATATGAAAGGATGCTTCATGCATCCGACCATTTTCCAGAACACCGGTCAATTCTACTACCAGGCCCACCAAACCTACAAAATCCCTGACACATCACTTATATGGGGTGGGTATGCATCATCACTCAGTCATAAAAAGCAAGAAAAGGTAAGTCTCTATTTCATGCCAAGAGGGGATTGGGATCTAAACCGATGAATCCAGCTGCATTCCTTTTGCAGGATCTTACAATCCCAATCACCCCCCCTTGTAGGCATGGGTACCACCTCAAGGATTGAAAATTTCAAGCATTTCATATTGCCGTCATGGACCTCATTCACATGTGAGGCTATCGGAGGGATGTTCTTTTTAATCATGTCATTTAAATATTCTAGGATTCTCCTCCTAACTTCCCTTATATAATATAATCCATGGGGCAGGGACACTGGCAGATATATATAGCGCCCCTACTCCTGCAGTTATAAAAATCCCGGATCTTGAAGGTTTGTTGAGTAACTGAACACACAATGGCCTTGGAGGTCGAAATGCAGTCACAAGCTTTGCAGGCCCCGCACCTAAACATTCCTGTGGGTTTTCGATCTAACCAGGTGCCTGCATTCGCCAGTGGTGTATAGCGACTATGGACTAAACGGTCCCTAAGGCTTCTACACCGCCTATAACTAACACATGCATGCTCACCCAAGATGTCGCAGAGGTCATTATCCATTTGGAGAATCGAACAGTATCTTTTCAGTATAGTTAAGACCTGCTGATTAGCAGAGTCATATGTAGATATTATCCATACAGTACTATTATTCTGATCCCTTTGTCTAGGGACTAGAATTTGTGTATGGTCCTTGAGCTCTGCATTCTTAAAAGCTTCCTTCAGGAACATTTGAGGGTAACCTCTGGCCTTAAACCTTTACTGAAGCTCTCTTGCTTCCTTATAGAAGGTCTTCTTTTCAGAACAGTTTCTACGAACACGGAGATACTGTACTCTCGTTAGCCCTCATTTAAGGGGAACCGGATGGTGACTCTCCCAATGTAACAGGGAGTTGGTCGCTATTGCCTTTCTGTATATGTCGGTAGTCAATCTGTCACCCTTCTTGCTCATCCGGACATCCAGGAAGGTGATCGTATTCCCATCAATTTCATATGTGAATCGAAGACCCACCTGATTCTTATTGAGATCTGTGATAAATTCCCTAAACTCTTCTGACCCACCATTCCACACCAGAAAGATGTCGTCGATGTAGCGACTCGTCTGGAAAAACATGGACGTCCTCCCACCATCCCAGGAAGAGGTTGGCATAGGTAGGGGTACAGGGGCTCCCCATAGCTATCCCCCTGAGCTGGTGGAAGAAACGCCCATTAAAGAGAAAAAATGTATGGGTCAGAATAAATTGAAGGAGCTACAAGATAAAGGTGTTATGTGTTTTATATTGGACCCCTCTAGTCCTAAGGAAGTATTCAACAGCAGATAGTCCTTTGTTGTGTGGGATGGAACTATATAAAGATTCCACATCAACACTTGCTAACATGAATCCAAGTTCAATACTGATAGTGTCAATCTTATTCAGAAGATCCATTGTATCCCTGGTATATGCTGGCAGGGACACGACGAACTCTCTGAGAACCTTATCAAGATAAATGCTACAGTTCTGAGTCAAGGAATTGACTCCAGAAATTATGGGACGGCCCTTTAAGGGCTTAGTCCCTTTATGCGCTTTTGGTAATCCATAGAACATGGCTACACATGGAAACTTAGGAAGGAGGAAATCATGTTCCGTACAGCTAATCAGTTTTGCCGAGAGACCCTCATCAAGAATATCCCTCAGGTAGTCCATAAATTCAGAGGTTGGATCTGATGATAAAACCCTATATCCCTCTTTATCCTCAAGTAAGCTAAGGCAAATGTGGGTATATGTTGAGTGATCGAGGATGACCAAATTCCCCCCTTTATCTGAGGGTTTTATAATAAGAGTTTTATCATCCTCCAGTGCTCGGAGAGCATCCATTTCCTGACGGTAAAGATTGTACTTACTAGGTTGGGCTCTTTAGAGTAATTCTAGTTCAGATGTCACCATCTGAAGAAAGATCTCAATACAGTCGTAATTAAGTGGAGGAGGCATCTTCTTACTTTTGGGCTTTAGGTCCGTAAATGGACCCGTACCGGATATTCGATTACTCTCCTCACCCAGTTCCATTAAAGTTTGGAGGTCTGCATAGTCACATTCAGTTAGTCCTAATTTTTCACAGTTTTGTCTGTTAGAATGTTTAAAGAATTTATGCCACTTAAGATGTCGACTGAATAAATGTAAGTCTTTCGTCCAAGTCAGGCATGTCCAAACTCCGGCCCTCCAGCTGTTGCAAAACTACAACTCCCAGCATGCCTGGATAGCCTACAGGTATTAGGGAATGCTGGGAGTTGTAGTTTTGCAACAGCTGGAGGGCCGCAGTTTGGACATGCCTGGTCCAAGTGAATAGACTAAAACTTGTGGTGGGAACAAAGGACAGGCCCTTCTGGAGTACCTTGATTTTAGTTGGATTTAAGCAGCGCGAGGTCAAGTTGATAATTTGCAGATCTGAGGTCATATTTTCTCTACTCTGCCCCGTTCCCGAAGTTGGTAAGAGGAGGGCTGTGATTGAGGGAGGTCCCTTGAGGAGACAGAGGCTGACGAGGACGTAGAAACAGAGGGAAATGATCCAGCCCTCGTTACGCCTCGTCCTCTTCCCCCTCCGCGTTGCCATCTCCTACCTCTACGGTTCGATCCAAACGATCCCCTAGTGTTATAAGGACGAGGTTGAGGCTCACTATCTAAGGATTCAACATCTGATGTGGATGCCTCCGAGATCGCTGGGGTACTATTATTTTGATTATACGCCCTGTTTTCTCTAAATTTGCGAAATCGCGCATAAACTGGCAGTGTTTCCTTTCCTTGAGGAGGTTTTGGAATCTCTCTACCGAGGTTTGTAATGACACATCCCTTCTGCTAAAGTCAGGGTCCTCCTTAAACTTAAGCGCCAAGTCAATCTGTTCTTGCAGACTAGCGGTTTTCTCAAAAAACTGTCTTTCTTCCTCCAAAAGAATGTTTATTAATCTCAAGGAGCTCTTAGTAAGTTCCTCCTCCCATCTACTATATATTTATTCCACTTGTACCAACCGGATCATAGGCATCTGGTGCACGATTGAAGCACAAGGAGGAGGAGCTGTGCGCTCCAAAGGCAGGAAAGAGCTCTGCGCTCCAAAGGCAGGAAGTAGGCCTGGTCACATGACCGTTCTCTAACTTTGGCATCGGGTGTACTGTTGAAGCGCAGTGAGGAGGAGCCTCACTCATACAGACTCATACAGTCTACTCATATTGGCAGGAGTCAGGGAGAAGTCTAGGGATTCCTAGGCGGTCACCATCCCTCTCTCTTAGCTTTGAGGCCTAGACTCCTGTCTACTTCCTTCTGTGTGTGTTCTGGTGTTTTCCCCTCCACTATACTTGTGACACTTACTCTTTAACATGCTGCCCACAGGCTGCAATACATTTTTTAAATATGACAGTTTCCCTTTAATATCACGTCAAAGTTCACTGCGAAATATAAAAAAATTTTTAAATTGAGTTTCTTTCTTCTTATGTTAACTTACTGTAACTTAGTATCTTTCTTGCTATTTCAGACAAGGGAAGAATTTGCAGAAACTGAACAGATTAGTATCATTGAGCGATTTCCCTACCCATTCCAGGTAAGACATATTGTCCAATATGCTTTGACACACTGTGTATGTTCTATCTAAGGGAATATAAATATAACTTAGTCTATTTTAGATATGTGATTATTTACAGGTATGAGAGGAAGAAGTTGATCTTCTGTTTCACTTGGAAACTACAAAGATAAAAGTATAATGGAAAAATGTGTATTTCTTCTATGTTTTGTATGGAATCTTGGTTTTGGATCACAGATAACATAGTAACATAGTTTATAATGCTAAAAAAGACATCTGTCCATACAGTTCAGCCTGTTATCCTGCAAGTTGATCCATGTAAAAGTGGTCTTATTCCACACTGTCTATTGACTCATGCCCATGTCCACTGCATTTGTTTGATTGTTATAATGGCCTCTTCCCTCAGCCTAAGACAGGGATGCCCAACCTGCGGCCCTCCAGATGTTGCAAAACTACAACTCCCAGCATGCATGGACAGCCTACAGCTATCAGTCTACAGCAGGGCATTGTGGGAGTTGTAGTTTTACAACAGCTGGAGGGCCGCTTGTTGGGCATCCGTGGCCTAAAATCTTTCAATGGTTCCAGTGAAGTAAATTTTATGGAGGTAGAACACATACATGGGCCTGTGGGCTAAGGGGCCCTGCCTCTCTGGCTGCAAAGCGATATTGCAACCCCTGATTACCAATCAGCAATTTATTTTCTGTGAGTAAAAGGTGCAGATTGGTGAAGAAGCCTATCAGTCACATATCTGTGTTGGAAATCGCCCCAGCGAAGCAAAACTTCTTAAAGCAACGTCTTTTTTGTGAAGATCCTTTCGTTTATTCGCAGACAAGAGTAAGACAGCATAGAAATAAATATAAAAGTCAAGCAGATTATGGCATGAGGATAAAAGTGTGAAGCAGCAGGGGTAAAAGACAGTACTTCTTAAAACCTCCAGGCACAATTTCTTATACCCCAGAGAACAAAGTAACAATTAGTATTGTAATTCAGGTTTTCCACAGTATGCTGCAGTCCATAAGCTTCAATGTTACTCACACAGATTACATCATTATTATACATAATCACTGATCTACATAAGTTACACCTACAACAACTTCTAATTGGACAAACGTTTCTCATCATGACCACTTCATGCGGAAATCATTTATTCCTTGGTTCTTCCATTAATCCACTCCAATTTTAGTACCAATCACTATTGCATTCACCCTAATCTTCACCAGCCAATGTCTGGAGTACATAAAGAACCTGTGAGAAGGTGCCTGAGCAATAGGTTCTAGTAGTATAGTTCTCTACTAAGGTGTGCTGATTTATGTTTGTCTGCACATGTACCGACTTCTGTTTTCTGGATTTCACCCTTTGGTTGCATGTCCTGACCCCTGCCTGATCTCTGTACTGACCCTGAACTGCCTGCTCTGACCTGAAACTGTTTATTGGATTGTATATACCCTGCCTGCCCTGACCTTGGCCTGTTCCCAATGGTTTTACATGATCCATCAGTGCTGTGCTCCGATGTCTCTTGACCTCCATGGGTCAGCAGTCAACCAAACAGAGATTACTCCGGAAGGTAGTGGCCTGGTGGTTCTTCTGCAGCAAAGTACAGATCCTTGTATAGGTGTTAAAGGGTGAAAACCAGGGGACTGCCAGGATAAACACCCTTAGGGCTAGCCCTAAGTCAATTCACTGCTCTCTCAAATCACTACTCTCCAGTTTCCCAACTTCCTGGGGAAGCAACTGCCTGGGGTACTCCCCTCTGGGAATGCAGCAACTCACTCAACAGCAATCAGGAATTTCTGGCTACCTTTCAAAAGATCTTTAAAAAAACTGGTTCTACAGCTTCTGCAACCCCATCACTATTGCATCTCTGCCAGGGTAGTCACACTGTGGGACAGTAAGCTATACAATTCCACACCTTTGTCTTTAAACTGTCATGGAACAACCAGGCCCTAGTGGCCACTTTCTGCGAGGGGCTGTCAGAGCGCATAAAGGATGAGTTGACAGATCAAGATGTACCAACTACGTTGCAAGATAAAGCAATCCAGAGATATGATGATACCATGGAGCGCAACACTGCAGGTTTTCCATCGCATTTCAAACCCTGTGGTTCGTAATCATGGCCCCTCATCTACCTTAGATGACCTGATTTCCCTGTCCACCCAGATAGCCAGTTTAGAGAGTGCCTCAGGGAGTTAATACATGAGAGGAGAGTTCACAAGTTGACAACGTCTTGTCAGAGGCCCACGTTCAGAAATTCAACCCCTACTCCATAGCCTACACTGCTGGGCGATGTCCCATTGTCTGAGTGGGAGCGTCAACATAGACAGAGCATTGACTTGTGCATGGATTGCAGAGTCAAAGATCACTATGTGCAAACCTGTCCCCTCAAGGCAGGAAACTCCAACACCTATTATTGCAGAGATGACCCTGAGCGATGTCAAGTCCTCACAAAAACTGAGGCTTTCTGTATCCTTGTCATGCAGCGAGATTCAGTTTACTATGCAGGACAACCTGGACTCTGCATCAGGCCTTGGTAATTTGATACCATATCCCTACTAACCAGTTGGAGAAGTCCTTGGTGGAAATATCCATCAATGGAATGGCACTCTCAGAATCTATACAAATTGTCACTCTGCACATAGACCTCCAAGTGGGAATTGTGCACACTGAGAAGTTCTCCTTCTAAGTCTTATTCTTTCTCTTGGAATCCCTTCTCTCAACCCGTCTATGATTAATATTCACAAACTTATCAAAAGCATACACCCCTTTAGATAACGGTCTTCCAACCAAACCAGAGGGTGTGCACATATGGTAATGGTGCTGTGAGATCATACATTACCCAAAATATTTTATGGTGAACATGTTATGTCACCTGCCGATACCTAGGCGGCAATGTTGTATAAGCTATAAATGTTAAGCTTTTAGGAGTTAAATTTATATAATGTGACTTTATGTTCAGTGGTAAACATCCACCACCTGGGACATACGTCAGAAGGGAGGTGTACCCCCCTACACTTGAAGCAATTAAAAACCCAGATTCCCAGAAACTAGTCTGATTGTTTTTATACAACAAATGTGTGGGTTTTTGGGTCTCACGGATGCTTCAACTATGAAAACAGCACAACTTCTCTGAGTAACTCCTCATTATAGGAATCCAATTTAGAATGTTTTCTTTTATACTCCCAGGAGTATACGCTTCTAGTGATACACACACTGGATACATACATATATATATACGCTAATACACAATGATAATGTGTAATGTGTAAGCAATATATGTGTAGCAATATAAAACAATACGTATGTGATATATCGATTGACTTATGTGAAAAACTAAATATGATCAACACATAAAATAATAGGATTATATGTTTGCTTTGTTAGTAACCCTCATCATAGAGGCATGCCAGGTATATGCCAGGAAGCATCCCCCATCCCGGTGCAGAGCCTAGGGCAAGGTGACATTACTCCCTTAGATAGGCATACGTCTGACAGGAAGGACCTTTCCTTGAACCCATTTTTCTCCTTTACAATGAAGGTTTATACAGGAGGGTGAATATAAGTACAACATGGCTTCTTATAGGCCACGAATATATGTTATAACACTAGTAAATGTATAAATGTTTATATACTTATGAAAAGGCATGACATAAGACATCCATGTCGTTCTATATATGTTCCAGCACTGTAAATTCACAGAACACACATATGTAAACTGAACGTTATCTAGCATGGCTTCATTCATAAAATAGTCAATAGCACAATTACAATCCATGGAATGGACCCAAACCTGGAGTTAGCCAATCACATCTTGCTACTATTCCTTTATAGACCTATGTTTTCCAGTGAATCTGAATCTGTATCCCCAACTCTCCATCAGTTAAGTATATGTACACAGCAAACTAAATATACACATGTGGTCAAAATTATTGGTACCCTTCCATATAAGAGAGAAAAACCCATAATGGTCACTGAAAAAAACTTGAAACTGACAAAGGTTATAATAAATACAAATTTACTGAAAATCAACTAAAGAAAATCAGTCATTGAATAATAATAATAATAATAATAATAATAATAATAATAATAATAATATTAATAATAATAATAATAATAATAATAATATTGGACTGGACAAAAATAATGGTTCCCCTAGAAAAGACTGAAAATAAATTTGACATGTTAAACTAAGGGGTGCCTTTAAACTTGTTGTAATCAGTCAGTTTGTTTACTTAAAGGGTAAGAAGTAATCACTGTGCACCACATTGAACACTAAAGAATGCTAAGGAGAGAGTTGTCTAGGGAAAGAAAATTATAGGCAACCTGTTAAAGGTAAAGGCTATAAATTTCCAAACATGCTGATGTTCCTATTACTACAATCGCACATATTATTAAGAAGTTTAAGGTCTACGGGACTGTATCCAACCTCCCTGGACGTGGCCGAAAGAGGAGAAATTGTAGGGACGGATATTACAAAAGGTAACCAAATAGTCCAGAACAGCTTCCAAAGAGATTAGAAGTAAACTCCAAGGTTAAGGTACATCAGTGTCAGATTGCACATTCCATCACTATCTTAGCCAAGGCCTTACCACCTGACACAGGGTGTATTGAATCTGTGTATGGTACAATGAAATCTCATGACTATCAAGGCATTCTGGAGCGAAATGTGCTGCCCAGTGTCAGAAAGCTTGGTCTCAGGTCATGAGTCCTCCAACAGGATAATGACCTAAAACACTAGAAAAGTAGCTAAGAGCCAATATTTCTAATTTCCTGAAACAGCTTTCTCATTAGCTTTCTTTCGTCCATGTTCAGTGTGGTACCCACCATAACACCAAACAGCATAGTGACTACTTTTCACCCTTTAAGGCCTCTTGCACACAACCTGGCCGGGCCCGTGCTGCAGACCCCAAATTGCGGTCCGCAATGCACCGACTGTGGGGCAGCCACATGTGGATCGCGGATCCACTCACTTGGATGGGGTCCGCGATCTGTCCGTTCCGCAAAAAGATAGAACAAGTTCTATTTTTTTGCGGAGCGGAAGCAAGGAATGGAACCCCCCGAAAGCACTCCGTAGTGCTTCCTTGGGGTTCAGTTCCGTGCTTCCGTTCTGTTCCGCACCGCGTCTCTGGATTTGCAGACCCATTCAAATGAATGGGTCCACATCCATGATGTGGAATTCACGCGGCCGGTGCCTTGTGTATTGCGGGCGTGTGCAAGAGGCCTAAATAGGCAGACTGACTGATTACGAGTTTGAAGAGACCTGTAATACTAATTACAGGACACACCTTAGTTTAACATGTCCCTATGGACAAATTATTTTCAGTCTTTTCTAGGGGTACTATCATTTTTTATAAAAGCGATAAATGGCTCACCTAACTGAAAGATGGAAGTAAATGGAAAAAAAGTGACCTACAAGCATATATTTCAAATATATTTAATCACATGAAAATTAATAATAGGTATACATAACACAAATAAAATAAAAATGACACAGTAGAAATAAAAAAAAAATGCAGTCCATCAAGAATTAATCCCAGTCCACAGATACGCTGTGGGCCCAGCAGCTAAAATTATATGGATCCACAATTATTGTAGGAGGCAGGAACATTAAGTCCCTCTAATATATAGCTGGTTATAGCTTTGATTGTAGTTGTTCAGCCAAAGTTCAAAGAAAAGGTAATTCAATGCAAGTAAATAGGAGACATATCTCCATTTAAATTTTAGTAAATGGCATATCCATATATAGTGGCTGTCTGATTTTAAAGCAGTAAATGAATAGAGACAGCCATGACCGGTGCATGAGCGGCTCCATCCCTGCCGTTTAACACTCCATAGAAGCACATATAGTGTGGCACACAAACAAGTGAGCTGTCTGGCAGCTTCTTACCACGCCATACACAGTGTGTAGTTCTTTCATCCAACACCAGAAGATGGTTAAATCATTAGAGTGCTGTGGACTTGATCTCTGCAAGGGGTAGGTCTGCTGCAGCTTACAGTTCCACTGCTTCCGTGAAGTAGGTGGGCCTGTGGAATTTTTTGTTGTACCGATTGTTGAAATGGAGTGGATGAATAGATACCTCTTGCTGCTGCGAACCAGCAGCAGTAGTTTTTTTGTGGCTACTGAGGAGAGAGCCAGGAGCCCCAAAACACGTATAGCCTTATCCGAAGTGGCTATTTGAAGCAAAAGTCCCCCTTTATTCTTTTGTCAACAACAGCACATTAGCTTGAGAATTGTTTGATTGGCAGGAGCAAGAGGTATCTATCTCGTTCAGTACCAGCGCCCTACATGTACGGAGCTAGCTACTGTGGCTTAAATACCAGTGCCGTAGTAGAGGAGCTGCACCCGCTCAGTCAGCTGCAGGGCTCCGGCAGTCACTGATAGCCGGACCCCTGCTGTATGTGCAGGCACAGGTGAAAACACCGATGTCGGCGCCAGGGGCGGATTAAGTGCATGATAGGCCCGGGGCTGTCTACCCAACTCGGGCCCCTCCCTCCATTTTTAGTTTACGTTTTCTGTATGAAGAGACTGCGGTGCTTCGTGAGCGCTACAGTCTCTTCCTATGCCATAGGACATCACATTCATTGTTCACATGGCCTAGCTGCAGGCGCAGCTCTGTCTCATCTGAGTGTTTGGGGCTGAGCTGCAATACCAAGCGCAGTGCTATCAAATGGACAGCGCTGAGCAAAGAGGCTGCGGCACTCACTGGGACATCGCGGTCTCCTCAAACAGCGGATTGGCAGGGGTGCCAGGAGTCGGAGCCACACCATCTCATAACTCTCTGAGTACAGATGTTATAGATGTCACCTGCAGTCCTATGTAACACCCCACATAACACAATAGTTCACTGTGTTATGTGGGGTGTTACATAGGAACATCTACTACATTATCTGCACACAGAAAGTTATCACTGTTATCTGGGCTGTTACATAGGACTGCAGGTGACAAATTACAATATGATTATAATAAAAAGACTTAGGGGAGAAGATGAGATGTAGGTCACAGCAGTGAGAATACAGCACCACATACCTCTTACATCCAGGGATATCTCCTGTCATGTAGAACTCTTTCCTCTTCTTCTCCGTCTGACCCAGACCGCCATGACAAATTCTTTCAGCCGCATCTCGTCTCTACAGGGTTTGTTACACAGACATGTTAGGTTTCTAATAATTGGGGTCATTTATCAAACTGCTGTAAGTAGAACTGGCTTAGTTGCCCATAGCAACCAATCAGATTCCACCTTTCATTTTTCAGAGGAGCTGTCAAAAATGAAAGGTGGAATCTGTTTCTATGGACAACTAAGCCAGTTCTACTACAACAGTTTGATAAATTATCCTGAAAGGTCCCTATAGTGTCTACAGCAGTTTTAATGTCCCCTAGAGTGCCCCCAGCAATAATAACAGCACCCTATATTGTGCTCCAGGTAATAATCCCTGTATAGTGTCCCCAAAAATAATGTCCCCTAATAGCAACACCCCCACACTGCCCCCATATAGTAATTTCCCCCACAATACCCCCATATAGCAATTTCCCCCACACTACCCCCATATAGCAATCTCCCCCACACTGCCCCATACAGTATTTCCCCCCACACTGCCCCCATACAGTAATTTCCCCCACATTGCCCCATATAGTAATTTCCCCACACTGCCCCCATATAGTAATTTCCCCACACTGCCCCATATAGTAATTTCCCCCACACTGCCCCCATACAGTAATTTCTCCTACACTGCCCCCATACAGTAATTTCCCCCACACTGCCCCCATATAGTAATTTCCCACACTGCCCCCATATAGTAATTTCCCCACACTGCCCCCATACAGTAATTTCTCCCACACTGCCCCATATAGTAATTTCCCCACACTGCCCCATATAGTAATTTCTCCCACACTGCCCCCATATAGTAATTTCCCCACACTGCCGCCATACAGTACTTTCCCCACACTGCCCCATATAGTAATTTCCCCACACTGCCCCCATACAGTAATTTCCCTACACTGCCCCATACAGTAATTTCCCTACACTGCCCCCATACAGTAATTTCCCCACACTGCCCCCATATAGTAATTTCCCCCACACTGCCCCCATACAGTAATTTCTCCCACACTGCCCCATATAGTAATTTCCCCACACTGCCCCCATATAGTAATTTCCCCACACTGCCCCCATATAGTAATTTCCCCACACTGCCGCCATACAGTACTTTCCCCACACTGCCCCATATAGTAATTTCCTCACACTGCACCCATATAGTAATTTCCCCACACTGCCCCCATATAGTAATTTCTCCCACACTGCCCCCATATAGTAATTTCCACACACTGCCGCCATACAGTACTTTCCCCCACACTGCCCCATATAGTAATTTCCCCACACTGCCCCCATACAGTAATTTCCCTACACTGCCCCCATACAGTAATTTCCCTACACTGCCCCCATATAGTAATTTCCCCACACTGCCGCCATACAGTACTTTCCCCCACACTGCCCCATATAGTAATTTCCCCACACTGCACCCATATAGTAATTTCCCCACACTGCCCCCATATAGTAATTTCTCCCACACTGCCCCCATATAGTAATTTCCCACACACTGCCGCCATACAGTACTTTCCCCCACACTGCCCCATATAGTAATTTCCCCACACTGCCCCCATACAGTAATTTCCCTACACTGCCCCCATACAGTAATTTCCCTACACTGCCCCCATACAGTAATTTCCCACACTGCCCCCATATAGTAATTTCCCCACACTGCCCCCATACAGTAATTTCTCCCACACTGCCCCATATAGTAATTTCCCCACACTGCCCCCATACAGTAATTTCTCCCACACTGCCCCCATATAGTAATTTCCCCCACACTGCCCCATATAGTAATTTCCCCCACACTGCCCCATATAGTAATTTCCTCCACACTGCTCCCAGAAGTATTTCGCCTCCACACTGCCCTCCCATGAAAATATTTGCCCCCACACTGCCCCCATGTCCTCCTCTGGCCCCCAAAGGCACACACAGAAAAAAAAACAACCTCTAAAAGCTAATACTTACCTGGGTTCGGGATGGTGAGGCAGGCCGCAGGCGCGCAATCCTCATTGTCCTGTGTCCCGACGCAGGCACATGATGATGTCATCACGCACGCCTGCACCGGGAATATACTACCACATAGGCCTCAGGCCTACTAGGCCTGAAGCCTATGGTGTTGATCGGCGGCGGGGCAGGGAACTATGCGCTCCTGTGCCCCGCCGCAGTATGTGGGCGCTCGGGTCGGCATTGGGCCCCCCAGTGATGCCGGGCCCGGGGCTGCCGACCCGAACGCCCCTATGTTAATCCGCCACTGGTCGGCGCATTAACCCTAGATGTGCCACGGTCAGCGCTGACAGCGGCACGTGCAATGTTTGTGGAGAGAGGGAGCTGCCATAGGGTCCCCCAGCTGCTGTGACAGGTACCCGGTGGCTTGGACGGCAGCCCAATGCCTTCCTTAGGCATTGTGGCTGCCTTCTGTGTCAGCCTGTGAGATCCACCCCCCTACACTGGTAATACACTTACAGCCAATGCATTACAATACAGAAGTATTGTAATGCATTGTTCAGGAGATCAGACCCCCAAATGTTGAAGTCCCATAATGGGACAAAAAATAAAGTGAAAAAAAAAAGTTAACAAAAATAAAGTTATACAAAAAATGAAAAGTTTCAAGTAAAAAAACAAAAAAACAAAACAAAAACGTCCTTTCCCCAAAATAAAGTAAAAAAAAATTGTAAACAAATAGGGAAAAAAAGAAAAGTAGACATTATGTATCACCGCATCCGTATCGACCGGCTCTATAACAATATCTCATGATCCACCCTGTCAGATAAACGCCGTAAAAAAATAAATAAATAAAAACAGTTCCGAAAAAGCCATTTTCTGGACACCTTGCCTCACAAAAAGTGTAATACCAAGAGATGAAAAAGTCTTATGTACCCCAAAATAGTACCAATCAAACAGTCATCGCATCCCACAAAAAAAAAAATAATTATATATATATATATATATATATATATACACACTGCAATATATATTTAATGTATAGTGTATATCCCTAGTTTCTTTAGAACTCATTATAGAGATATGTCTGCACATATTATTTATTTATTCATTTACTTATACACCAACATGCCTTTTATGACCCATGATATCCCACTCATTTACTGTATCACCAACGTCCTTTTATTTATTTATTAATTCATCTATCTTTAATTTATATGTTCATCCATCTTCATTCCAGCATCCCATTTTTATTCATTTTTCATTCTTAATTTCATTAATTTTATTACTATTTTCTCTAAATTTTCAAGCTGCTCCATTGATTCAAGACATTTTTCATCCATCTATCTTTCCTATATGTACCATTTCTACATTCCTTCTATTTCATTTTAGTAGGGTTCATACATTTCATAGAAGCTAGCATCAGGTTTCCCCTGTGACATTATCACATGATCGAGATCGCACTCACATGACCTCGGGGCCGCCCCTCTAGATTCCCTCCTCCTCATTCCCGAGGACCCCGGGCCAGGCCACACACTTTAGTCACAGGTCAGAGCATCCTGTTACCAAGCTACAGGGCACCATGTGATGCCAGCTAACATCACGAGATCGGAACTCTGGCCACATGACCCCCCCCCCTTTCTTTGAGCGATCGTTTCGGTACCTCCAAACATCGCTTTTATGTTCGTTTTCGCCTGTTTTTCCACCCCATCACTTGGACCACTAATGTATTTATGCATTAAATATAATAATTAGTTTTATATATTGTTTTGTGTTCTTTACAATATGGAATATACTGATTACTATTGGAACCGCCCCCTCTCTACCTGTTCTGTCTTCATACACATTCACACAGTGTGCAGTCTGACAGTCAGCATAAACCATTCCTGTCTTCCAACTAAGAGGACTGTTCTTTGTAGTCTAACTTGTTTATTGGTAAAACAGGATTGTTGATTGGCAAAACAGGATTGTTTGATAAAACTACAAGAATACAAATAGCAAGTATAAGTATAGATAGCATGTACTATAACATTTGCATTAACACAGAAGCATATGGTAAAATGGCTGCCTGTACATAAGATTACATGTCTAGCTAACAGCAGTAACAACTCCCTGAGTAACAATTACAACTAGCTGAACAGCTCTGCATAACACAATATCCCTGAAACAAAGGTAGATCTCTCACCAGACATGCATTCTCTTTCCCATGATGCGTTGCACTCCCACAATGCAGTGCACCACCCACAATGCAGTAGTCTTTTTAACAGGAAAAACAAAGTGCAATTCAACTTAGCACCGCTAGATGGTGCTATAACCACATTAAACACTTGAGAAATACCAAGACTCTGGCATTTTCTAAGCCGGCTGGGCAGAACACTCCCTGTGTGGCATCAACAGACACCACTACTGAATCCTTCTTTCTTAGCAACCCATTTTAGTCAATGGTGGGATCAAGCTTTTTCAAAGCACTATTCTTGGAGACTGTTTGACCTTTGCTGAGGTAGTCTATTTCCTTAGCATGACATTAACGTTATATCGTGCGAATTATTATGTTCTTGGACCTTTCCCAATTAGGAGTGGTAAAGGCGTGTTTGCAATGATGCCAACTTTTGCAGGGCTTCTGGCTCACATGAAATGTGGACTTGTAAGACTGAGAAAGAAAAAACAACCTTAGAGCACCATATAAAGCAACCGCACATCCCATAAAGTTAGATCAATTTATTGAAACACAGAAAAGATGACAAAAACCATCATAGGCAAATGTTAAAAATGGATCCACCATATTGGTCCCATTAGGAACAATAAGAATAAAAGACTACACAACTGACCAGGAAGCATAAGTATAGCATGAATGACATATAACAAAGATAAACCTCCTCAAATAATGGGAATCAAAAACATCAAAAACACAATCATTATAGCCTCACATAGCAGAGTGTAGTTAGGGTAGAGCCCCTAAGGGAAAAACCTGACGCGTATCGCCATTCCTGGCTTCCTCAGAAGTTCTGGTGAATTGAGTCAACAGTGTTCCTTATAAATGTTACATAATTATCAAATACTTAATGAACACCTGATACATGTATAATTAATTAGATACTTAAAAGATCGGGGCTGCCTGTAAAAGTTACGGTTTTACATACCATAGGTCAAACATGCGGTCTACATGAGGCCCGGCGTCTCATTCGATCTACTGCGCAGGCGTCAATAACATTGCCGGCGGAAAGAGCGTTTGCGTTCCAACCAACCGGATATGCGTGTCAGAGACCCGAAGTCGAACAGAACTTATGCGTTCCAAGCACCGGAAGAGTCAAACACGGCTGCGAAAGCCATTGTTCAAGAGCGCCGACCGCCCCATCATTAACCGCAATGCCGTGATGAGCTCCCGATGCTTGGACTTTAAACATAATCATTGGAAAACAATAAGATACCAACAGAATCGTGATACAAACGTGAAAAATGCATAAGACATGTCAGAAATAACATGATGTTATAATTGGATAACACGTGATCATTAATTATAATCCCAAACCAAAAAATAAATAAATAAAAAGTAAGTAATAAATAATTAACTCTTGATCCAAAATGTGCAAACATCATTCAAAAAATATATATATATAGCCATATCATGAACCCCAGACCATGAATGTCCATTCATTATACAATACAATTGTCAATTAAATAAATATTCATATATGATATCAAAATTAACTTTTTCAACTTGTTAATGTGTTTATTTATATTATTTCATATAAATTATTTTTATTATTATCTTTTATATATAGTCATTATTATTATATTCTTTATTAATTTATTTATTTTTATATATTTTATTAATTTTATATTTTTATTTTTATTTTATTATTTTTTATTATTTTTATTTTTATTTTTATATTTTTTATATTTTATATTTTTTATTTGTATTATAATTCTTTTATATTGTTTATGTTTATATTATTTGCACTTCATAATATTTTTTAATATTTTATTAAAAAAAAAAAAAACATAAATATATTATTATATTTAAAATTTATAATATTTTTCTATCTTTTATACTTTTATTTACTTTCTATATCTACTTAATAATTTACTATACCTTACAAATTCATATCAGTCTACAGTTCATAATAGGACAAATTCATACTTGATATATCATATACCATGTACCCGGTAATTCATTATTAATTTTTATAATGAAGGATGGTTGCACCATTGGATCAAAAAAAAAAAAAAAAAAACAACATGATGTGATAATAATCTCATAAATTGAATAATTAATTAAATAAAATCTTCATCTGTGTTGTGAATCCCCAATCTTCAAGTGAGATGTCATCGGACAATGTGTAGTGATGAAATCGAAACAAACGGTGCACATCGAACTCTGAAAGAACAAAAACAGTGAGTATCCGTGCTAAATTACGTGTAAAATCCTGTGAAAGTAAGTTCTTCATTAAGTCCAATCGGTGTCATAGTACCCAAATTAAAAATCCACCTAGCTTCAGATTGAAGCAATCTATTTGATACTTTTGTCCCCCTAATGTCTGATTTAACATGCTCCAGGCCAATAACCTGAAGGCCATGGTAACGACCCCCATGAAAATCTAGGAAGTGAGCAGCAACACTAGTGAGGGGTTTCTCACCTTTTCTTTATCCCGTGCTGCTAATCGTATGTTCGAGATGTGTTGCTGGATCCTCTTCCTTAATTCCTGGGACGTCTGTCCAACATATAGTTTCAAACATGGGCAAATCAATGCATAAACAACATTTTTAGTACGACAGTTGACATAGTGTTTGAGACGGATCCTTCTATCCTGTGAACATTCAAAATTGTCAGTGTTACTCATAAATTGGCATATATTGCACTGGCCACAAGAGTAGGTTCCCTTTAGAGGCCCCCTACCCCCGTGCGTACAGATTTTGTCTGTCTTTGAAAGTGGCTACGAACCAATTTATCCTTTAAATTAGGTGCTCTGCGTGCGATTATTTTTGGTTCCACATCAATGTACGGTGCCAATCTCTCATCCATCTGTAGAAGGAACCAATGTGTTTTTAATATTTTGTACAAATCGGGCCACTGGTTATTATAGCAAGTAATCAAACGTACTTTCTTCTGGTGGTTAGGTCTCAACTGGGGTTTCAGTAGTTCTTTTCGGTCCGAATCCTTCGCCCTTTGATAGGCTTGTGAAACAATCTTTTTGGATAACCCCTTCCACGTAAACGACAAGTGAGATCCTGTGAGGCTGTCCGGAAGTCATCCATATTTGTACAGTTACGCCGAAGTCGCAGAAATTGTCCCGTAGGTAAGCCCTTTCTCACATGGAATGGATGGAAACTCCCAAAATGTAGCAGACTGTTTGTGGCAGTGTTTTTCCGAAATAAAGATGTAACAATCCGTGATCCTTGTAGACTCAATTTCAAATCCAAGAAGTCAACTTCTTTATCTGAGATATTGTACGTAAGGAAGATTTTGTTGGTATTACAATTAAGTTCCTTGATAAACATCTCACATGATTCTCGTGAGCCCTGCCAAAAGAAGAGTATGTCATCAATGAATCTATACCAGCCCACCACATGTTCTTTGAAAGCCGCCATGGGGTAAACCCCTGCGGCCTCCCACCAACCTAAAAATAGGTTGGCATACGAAAGCGCACAACGGGCCCCCATGGCGGTCCCTGATACCTGTTTATAAAATGTCCTGTCAAAAACAAAATAATTATGAGTAAGTATAAATCTTAATAAACTTACCAAGAACATGTGGTGGGCTGGATCTCCTGAGGCTGAATCAGAAAGGAAAAATTGAACCGCTGATGTGCCATCTTCATGAGTAATATTTGAGTACAAAGACTCTACATCGCACGTAACCAAAAACGTGCCAGATGGTATCAAGACATCTTGTAAATTTTGGATCAAATGTATGGAATCACGAATATACGATTTCAAACCCAAAACATAAGTCTGTAGAAAGAAATCAAGATAAATATATGATTGCTCACAAAGTCCCCCAATGCCTGCCACAATGGGACGACCAGGTGGTTTAGACAAATCCTTGTGGATTTTGGGTAACATATAAAATGTAGGCACCACAGGATGACTTACCTTTAGGAAATCAAATTCACGTTTTGAAATGATCCTCATGTTCAATGCCCGTTCCAATAATTGATCTAATTGTTTTTTAAAAACCATGGTCGGGTCTGAAGGCATGGGGGTGTAGAAATTCCTATTGTTCAATTGTCGTTTAGCTTCTTCCACATATAATTTCTTGTCCCAAAGGACCACATTGCCACCTTTGTCCGCTTATTTGATTACAAAGCTGTCATTATGTTGTAAATTATACAGGGCTTTAGATTCTCGGCTATCAAGATTTCTCCCTTTAACCGTATTGATTTTTAGTTGCTGCATTTCTCGTAAAATTGCTTGAAAAAACATATTTATGTTAGGGAACATACCCAAAGATGGTGTTATATTTGAGGGTTTGCGCAGGGTGAATTGTCTTCTCCCCACTTCAGAATCATTTTCCTTTAATAGGTCCAATAATATTGGACCTATTAAAAAATATTATGAAGTGCAAATAATATAAACATAAACAATATAAAAGAATTATAATACAAATAAAAAATATAAAATATAAAAAATATAAAAAATAAAAAATAATAAAAAATAATAAAATAAAAAATAAAAAATATAAAATTAATAAAATATATAAAAATAAATAAATTAATAAAGAATATAATAATAATGACTATATATAAAAGATAATAATAAAAAATAATTTATATGAAATAATATAAATAAACACATTAACAAGTTGAAAAAGTTAATTTTGATATCATATATGAATATTTATTTAATTGACAATTGTATTGTATAATGAATGGACATTCATGGTCTGGGGTTCATGATATGGCTATATATATATATTTTTTGAATGATGTTTGCACATTTTGGATCAAGAGTTAATTATTTATTACTTACTTTTATTTATTTATTTTTCGGTTTGGGATTATAATTAATGATCACGTGTTATCCAATTATAACATCATGTTATTTCTGACATGTCTTATGCATTATTCACGCTTGTATCACGATTCTGTTGGTATCTTATTGTTTTCCAATGATTATGTTTAAAGTCCAAGCATCGGGAGCTCATCACGGCATTGCGGTTAATGATGGGGCGGTCGGCGCTCTTGAACAATGGCTTTCGCAGCCGTGTTTGACTCTTCCGGTGCTTGGAACGCATAAGTTCTGTTCGACTTCCGGGTCTCTGACACGCATATCCGGTTGGTTGGAACGCAAACGCTCTTTCCGCCGGCAATGTTATTGACGCCTGCGCAGTAGATCGAATGAGACGCCGGGCCTCATGTAGACCGCATGTTTGACCTATGGTATGTAAAACCGTAACTTTTTACAGGCAGCCCCGATCTTTTAAGTATCTAATTAATTATACATGTATCAGGTGTTCATTAAGTATTTGATAATTATGTAACATTTATAAGGAACACTGTTGACTCAATTCACCAGAACTTCTGAGGAAGCCAGGAATGGCGATACGCGTCAGGTTTTTCCCTTAGGGGCTCTACCCTAACTACACTCTGCTATGTGAGGCTATAATGATTGTGTTTTTGATGTTTTTGATTCCCATTATTTGAGGAGGTTTATCTTTGTTATATGTCATTCATGCTATACTTATGCTTCCTGGTCAGTTGTGTAGTCTTTTATTCTTATTGTTCCTAATGGGACCAATATGGTGGATCCATTTTTAACATTTGCCTATGATGGTTTTTGTCATCTTTTCTGTGTTTCAATAAATTGATCTAACTTTATGGGATGTGCGGTTGCTTTATATGGTGCTCTAAGGTTGTTTTTTCTTGATCATTTATTTACACCTTAACCAGCACTCCCGCATATATATTAGGTGTGCCCCCTATTTATTAATTCATGACTTGTAAGACTGAGCTATGTACTAGACAGGCTATAGCATGAACGAGCAACATCCAGGTGGAGAACCTGTCGAAACTATGGGATTTGAGTTGGTGGTCCGAAGTCACTGTACGTAGAACAGATACTTCAGGTCAGACTTCTTCATCTGCATCTGGGTCTACCAATTCAAATGTGTCAGCTCTGGTACTGCAAGATGTTGAACGATACAGGAATGCAGGACCTGTAAACCATGTTGTGTCCTTAAGGTGGCTTGGTGCGATGGATCTATGTGCGTGGCCCGCAGGATTATGCTGTGTAGGCACGTAGTGCCACTGTTTAGGGCAAGTGGATCTCCTGATCCTTAGCACCCGTTTGCAGACATAGAGTTAAAAGCATCTGGTTTAGTTGCAAATATATCCTAGGACTACCTTGCTGTCGGTATAAAACTTCTTCGATTTCCAGGGTCATTCCTGATGTTATAAGTTCAGCCAACTCCACTGCAAGCACAGCAGCGCAGAGCTCCAGTCTGGGAATCGTGTGTTCGCGGAATGGCGCTAGTTTGGTCCGGCTCATGACAAATCCTATATGGCATCGTTCTTTGATGTCAATAGTCTTTAGGTATACTACGGCAGCAATTGCCTTGACTGAAGCATCACAGAAGATATAATAACTGGCGCTACGAATCACAGAGGATTTTTAGGGGACTGATTGCGATCTTGTTCGTGGGTGTGGATTTCAATAGAGAATAAATAGAGACTGCAGGGGAAGGACTGTTTTCGAAGATGTGCACTCTCATTCGGTACTCTACAATGTCTTTATTGGGGTCGTTGTTGCGGTACCAGAAGAACCTCAAGTAGTTTCTGTGTTCTTCCTTGAACACAAAACACGGAATCTCTGCGGAAGCGGAGAAGTACCTCTAGAAGTCTGTTGTTGAGGTCTGGACCAGACAGTAAGACATCATTTAAAAAGTTGTGATGAACGGCAGAGGCAATATTAAAATTCACAATATTTAGGCGAATATTCACCATAAATTAGCAAATTCGATATTATTTTCTTGATTGTGAAAATTGGCAATGTAATATTCGCATAATGTGCGCGCAATACAGGCGTGGGTCACTTTTGCTACATTTTTCAAGCTGCTTGAAGTTTCCTGAGACTGGAGAAAATGGTTGGCACGGCAGAACATTACAATAGCTTTATATACAGATAGAGTGCTCCAATATATTCGTGATTGCACAAATCGTCACTAATGATGCGAATATTTTGCCACCACATTTTAGCAGGTCTGACTACATATTAGTGATTGGTGCACTAAGTATTTTTGTGAACTTGTGATATCACAGCACTATGTATGTATGTAGCATACATACAGCACTATGTATGTAGCATGTATGAATAGACAGCTACACTATCACAATCTAACCTACACTGACTATCTCCCACTAACTATCTTTATAATATATATAAGCTAACTAACTATGTAATATAATGACACAGGAAAGCAGAGAGCAGAGCAATAACACTGCTGTCTCTCATAACTGTAATAAACTGAACTTAATGGCTGCTGGGGAGGTTCTTATATACTAAAGGGTTAGGCAACTTTCTTATTGGTTGCTAGGGATGTTGCTAAGCTCAAACAAAGACATTACAGCCTTTTCATTGGACCACAAGTAAGAATCAGGGAGGGATCATGGGTTCAGATGAAAAAAAAATCTAGAATATTCGAAAATTCTCAAAGCCGCAATATTTGCGATAAAAATTTGCGATTCAAATATTCGCGCCCAACACTATTAGAGAGACGCCTTCGCACCTGGCGCTCGAGTCAAATACTACTCGTATCTGCCCTGGTTTTTTAGGATGATACACGCCGAATATGGGTTCAATAAGTACCAACACTCCTCGGAGTCTTGGAGCGCGGGTGCCATTTCTGCATGGTTGTTCTGGAATATTCTTTCCATGAAGGTAAAGAAATGTTCTTTCGTCTCTGGTGTCCTCTGAAGTTTGTGCTTGAGGGAGATGAATCGACTGTAGACAAGTTCTTTGTTGTCAGGTAAGCGTTGTCTCCGAGTTTAAATGGTAAAGATGCGACCCAGCTTTTTGACTTGTCTTTTATGGCCATTGCGATCCTGTTCTCTTCCCTTGTCCGGTGGAAAACTGTGCACCCTAAGTGATCTTGCTCACCATCGTAGACGTGGTCTTCACAGGAGGTATCTGCTAAAGGACAAGGCACAGGAGCACTGTGTGGCAGTTCTTTTATCAGGAAACTACTGTGACATAGCTGGAATAGGGAAGAACGTCCATTCTCAAGTGTCTTGGTGAACATACTGTTGACTGAGGTCGGCTTGTGTGCTCCTCCTAGACAGACGTCTCCTATAATGACCCATCCTAAGTCAAGTCTCTGGCCGTATGGAGCATTTTGGGGACCGCTAATCTGTCCTCTAGCTTTATGAACTCGTAGTATGTCTCTTCTAAGGAGTAAGACTACAGATGAGTGAATTGAAGCTGACGAAGTGGAATTCGATCCGAATTTCATGAAAAATTCGATTTGCACCGAAGCTAAAATTTCCTCAAGATTCGTGGTAACAAATCGCATTTTTTCCTAAAACGGCTGGTACACATGTGAGGACATGGGGCAGGAAACTCTGGGAAGGCGGGATCACCCATACTGACATGCATGCAGCCAATCAGCAGCCGGCCAGGTCATGTTAGGGCGCCAATAAATAGCGGCAACCATCTTAGATTCTGCCATTCACCAGAGTACTTAGTACAGGGAGAGACATGTCTGAAGGCGCTAGGGACAGTGATGGGATTTGATTGTGGTGAAAAAAAAAAAAGAAGATTTACAAGTGTAGGGAAAGAGTATTCAAGGTCTAGGGAAAGGATAGGGAGGAATTATTCCACAGCATTTATGTTGAACAGGGTTCAGTCGGGGAGGTGACAGCCTGGGTAATAGGAGCAATCCGATTACACCTTGCTACACTGTCTGGGGATCCAAATTGCCATTATACAGCGCTGTAATTCCAGCAAACCGTTCTTATTAGGGTGCAAGTGCTGTTTGATACAGGCTGTTTTGCCCTTGTGCAGTGCAGTTATATGTTCTAAAGCATTTTTGGTTTGTTTTAGTGGTAAAAAAGGGCTTAGCTGTTGTGTGGTGAAGTGTTAAAATTACAGCCCTTTTTGTTGTGTATTAGTGGCAAAAGTAAAATATATTTGATGCTCAGCGGTGGTTATCTGTTTTAACCCCTTAAGGACACGGCCCTATTTCACCTTAAGGACCAGGCCATTTTTTCAAAATCTGACCATTGTCACTTTATGTGGTGATAACTTTAAAACGCTTTTTCTTATCCAGTCCATTCTGAGATTGTTTTTTCATCACATATTGTACTTCATGACAGTGGTAAAATGAAGTCGAAAAATTTCATTTTTATTTATAAAAAAATACAAAATTTACCAAAAATTTTGAAAAATTTGCAATTTTCCAAGTTTCAATTACTCTACTTCTATAATACATAGTAATACTGCCAAAAAAAGTTATTGATTTACATTCCCCATATGTCTACTTCATGTATCGATCATTTTGGGAATGCTATTTCATTTTTTGGGGACGTTACAAGGCTTAGAAGTTTAGAAGCAAATCTTGAAATTTTTCAGAAATTTTCAAAAACCCACTTTTAGGACCAGTTCAGGTCTGAAGTCACTTTGTGAGGCTTACATAATAGAAACCACCCAAAAATTACCCCATTCTAGAAACTACACCCCTCAAGGTATTCAAAACTGATTTTACAAACGTCATTAACCCTTTAGGTTTTCCACAAGAGTTAATGGCAAATAAAGATAAAATTTCAGAATTTCGATTTTTTGAAAAATTTTCCGCTTGAATCCATTTTTTCCAGTAACAAAGCAAGGGTTAACAGCCAAACAAAACTCAATTTTTATTGCCCCGATTCTGTAGTTTTCAGAAACACCCTATATGTGGTCGTGAACTGCTGTATGGCCAAACTGCAGGGCGCAGAAGGAAAGGAGCGCCATATGGTTTTTGGAAGGCAGATTTTGCTGGACTGGATTTTTGACACCATGTCCCATTTGAAGCCCCCGATGCACCCCTAGAGTAGAAACTCCATAAAAGTGACTCCATCTAAGAAACTACGCCCTCAAGGTATTCAAAACCAGTTTTACAAACTTTGTTAACCCTTTAGGTGTTCCACAAGAGTTATTGGCAAATGGAGATGAAATTTCCGAATTTCTATTTTTTGTTACCTTGTCTCAAAAAAGTGTAATATAGAGCAACCAAAAATCATGTTTACCCTAGAATAGTACCAACAAAACTGACACCTTATCCCGTAGTTTCCAAAATGGGGTCACTTTTTTGGAGTTTCTACTGTAGGGGTGCATCAGGGGGCTTCAAATGGGACATAGTGTCAAAAACCAGTCCAGCAAAATCTGCCTTCCAAAACCATATGGCGTTCCCTTCCTTCTGTGCCCTGCCGTTTGGCCATACAGTAGTTTACGACCACATATGGGGTGTTTTTGCAAACAAGAGAATCAGGGCAATAAATATTGAGTTTTGCTTGGCTGTTAACCCTTGCTTTGTTACTGCAAAAATGGATTAAAATGGAAAATTTGCAAAAAATAGCTGTTTTGGGACTGTTTTTATTTTTTGTTATTTACATAGTTGAACTGACAGGTTAGATTGTGTGCTATTTCTATAGAGCAGGTTGTTACGGACGCGACAATACCAAATATGACTACTTTTTGGGGTTTTTTGTTTCAGTTTTACATAATAAAGCCTTTTGAAAATAATTTTTTTAGTGTCTCCACATTCTGAAAGCCATAGTTTTATTTTATTTTTTTGGGCGACTGTGTTATGTAGGGGCTCATTTTTTGCGGGATGAGATGGCGGTTTGATTGGCACCATCTTGGGGTGCATATGACATTTTGGTCGCTTGCTATGACACTTTTTGTGATGTAAGGTGACAAAAATGGCTCTTGACACCGTATTTTTTTTTTTTTTTGCTGTGTTCAGCTGAGGGGTTAGGTCATGTGTTATTTATATAGATCAGGTTGTGACGGACGCGGCGATACATAATATGTATACTTTTTATTTATTTATATAAGTTTTACACAATAATATAATTTTTAAAACAAAAAATCATGTTTTAGTGTCTCCATAGTTTGAGAGCCATATATATTTTTTTTTTGGGCGATTGTCCTATGTAGGGGCTCATTTTTTGCGGGATGAGATGGCGGTTTGATTGGCACCATCTTGGGGTGCATATGACTTTTTGATCGCTTACTATTACACTTTTTGTGATGTAAGGTGACAAAAATGGCTTGTTTGACAACGTTTTATTTTTTATGTTTACGGCGTTCATCTGAGGGGTTAGGTCATGTTATATTTTTATAGAGCAGGTCCTTACGGACGCGGCGATACATAATATGTATACCTTTTTTTATTTATTTTGGTTTTACACAATAATATCCTTTTTGAATGAAAAAACATGTTTTAGTATCTCCATAGTCTGAGAGCCATATATTTTTCAGTTTTTAGGCAATTGTCTCAGGTTGGGTATCATTTTTACGGGAGGAGGTGACGGTTAGATTGGCACTATTTGGGGGTCATATGACTTTTTGATCGCTTGCTATTACACTTTTTGTGATGTAAGGTGGCAAAAATGGCTTTTTGACAAAGTTTTTATTATTTTTTTTTACAGTGTTTACTTGAGGGGTTAGGTCATGTGATATTTTTATAGAGCAGATTCTTACGGACGTGTAGATACCAAATATGTCTACTTTTTAATTTTTTTTTACATTTAACACTAAAAAGCATTTTTGAAACAAAAAATCATGTTTTAGTCTGAGAGGCATAGTTTTTTTATTTTTTGGCCAATTGTTTTAGGTAGGGGCTCTGTTTTTTATGGGATGAGATGGCGGTTTGATTGGTACTATTTTGGGAGGCAAACGCCTTTTTGATCGCTTTGTATTACACTTTTAGTGATGTAATGTGCCAAAAATGGCTTATTTACACCATTTTTTGGTTTTTTTTTTATGGCGTTCACCTGAGGAGTTCAGTCATGTGATATTTTTATAGAGCAGGTTTTTACGGACGCGGCGATACCTAATATGTGTAGTGTATTTTATTTTTTTAGTTTTTATTCAGTGTTATGTGTTTGTTTCATTTTTACTTTTTTTTCACTTTTTTACATTTTTTTTGACCCAGACCCACTTGGTTCTGAAAGATCCAGTGGATCTGGTGTTCAGAGTACTACAGTACAGTACACTATATAGTGCACTGTACTGTATTTTGTACTTTAGAAAGTCTGAATAGACCTTTAGCAGGTCTATTCAGACTTTCAGCACCATGGAGAGCAGGACGCTCTGAAAGCGCCCTGTCTCCATGGTACCATCACCCCCTGCCATAACTGGGCAGGGGTGATGGATAGGAGGGAGTGGAGCACCCTCCCTCTTCGATCCCATCCTGTTGGGGGCTGCAAAGGCACAGCAGCCCCCGATGGGAGAGGGAGGGAGCGCTCCTCCCTGTTAACTCCTTTCATACCGCGGTCCGCACGGACCGCGGTACGGAAGGTTAAACGGCTGGCATCTGCAGCACAGATGCCAGCTGCTTATCAGAGTGTCAGCAATGTGCTGACACTCTGATAGAACCACTAGACACCAGGGATAGATTACAGGGAGGCGGGCGGGGATCGCAATCGCGATCCCGCCCGCCGCACCGCCCGCCTCCCGCCCGCCTCGCCGCCCGCAACCACCCCTGCACCCCCGCAGCCACAGTATGATTGGGGGCTGCAGGGGGTTAAAAACTGTTTGGGGACATAACTTTGATCCCCGCGGTCATAGACCGCGGGGATCAGAGATCGCAAGAAGCGCTGCAAACCGCAGGTCTGGAATTGACCTGCGGTTTGCAGCGATCGCCCATATGGGGGGGTCACAGGACCCCCCTGGGCATTGTAACAAGGTACCTGCTGAATGATTTCAGCAGGTACCTTGTTCCGATCACTGCCAGCTGAGCAGCAGTGATCGGAACAACTCATGACGTACCGGTACGTCATGTGTCCTTAAGGACTCGGGAAACATGCCGTACCAGTACGTCATGTGTCCCAAAGGGGTTAAAGCCCTTTTTTGCGTGTATTAGTGGAAAAAGGAAAAAAATATTTGCAGCTCAGCAGTGCAGTTATCTGTTCTAAAGCCTTGTGTGGCCTGTATTAGTGGAAAAAGGAAAAATATCTTTGCCGCTCAGCGGTGCAGTGATATATTCTAAAGCCCCATTTGCCGTGTATTAATGGCGAAATATAAATATATTCTCCATTCAGCGTTCCATTTATCTGTGGAAAAGCCTTTTGTGTAAAAGTTGAAAAAAGAATTAGGACCTAATTGCCGTTCTACGGTGCAGTAATATATTCTGAAGCCCTGTTTGCCGTGTATTAGTAGCGACATAAAAATATATTCACCGTTCATCGTTGCACTTATGTGTTAAAAAAGCCGGGGGTGTGGCCGGATGCCGGGAGGAGAGGACGCATAGTGCCTGAGCTCCGTGTGTGGAACCCCGTCCTGCGGCTCACAGCGATCGCTACATCAGCGTTATACTGCACACTTGCCTCCTCCAGACCAGCGCACGATCCTGTAGCCCCTGCCGATGATGACAAGGGGGAAAAAGAAGGGAAAACAGCCTCAGAAAATGACGGCCTTCTTCCATCCAGCCGCCGGGGCCTCTCAAAAATGCCGCCGATTCCCGCCACACAGAGGTAGAGATTCGATCCTCCGCAGACACCTGCGACCAGCGGTCTCCTCAGTCTCTCTCCTCAGCAGACTCCAAGCCTTCAGCAGCACAAGAGCCTAAGAAACAAAAAACGGTGAGCGATCAAGTTTATAACTCTCCCCTTGATACTTCTAATAAAATTGCCATGCAAGGGCACTTGTATCAGAGTGACCACAAAGCAGGACATGCTTTCGGATCTGAAAAGATCCATACATAGCGATTTTAAAGAAACAATAGCGACTATACATGCAGACATAGTGGCTATAGGAGAAAGGACTGCACATCTAGAGGAGAAGATGGAGGAATTTGTCACTGCACATAATTCTCTGGTGGATAATCACATTTGGTGGAAGATGATCTGGCAGCCATTAAACTTAAAATTGCTGACCTAGAAGACTGTTCCAGTTGAAATAATATCAGATTCAGAAATATTCCTGAAAGCGTCACTGACTCTCAGTTGCAAGAATATATTTCAGACCTTATAGTGTCATATCTGCCAGATACTCCTGGATCAGAGTTAATTATCGACCGAGTACATCGGGTACCCAAGCCTAAAGCCCTACCTGCCTCCATTCCAAGGGATGTCCTAGCCAGGATACATTTTTACCATCTGAAGGATTCTCTGATGAGAGAAGCTCAGAAAAAAAGGAAAGACATTCCTGAAAGATTCTGTGACGTCCTTTTATTCACAGACCTTTCGCCAGCGACATTAAGCAGGAGGCGAGAATTCCAAAATTACACTAAAGCGCTACGGGAAAACAATATCCCCTACAAATGGGGCTACCCTGTTAAGCTAATTGTAAGATACCAAAACTCATCAATTGTTCTAGTTTTCCCTCAGAAAGCAGCAGAGACTCTCACAAAATGGAACATCTTTGTACCACCAGAAGGCGCCAAAGACAATGCAAAGAACTCTTCCTCCAACAGTTCTCCATCTGGAAGAAAACAACTTAATCTAACCCAGGAATGGACCAAAGTAGGAAGAACTCCTCCGTGATCTTCATTCTGGACAGTAACTATGTCTTCATAAAGCACTTGATATTTTATACATAATTTTACGGGGTTCCACACCCTATTTCTCTACTTCTCAGGACACATATTTCACCTAGGTGTCCCTTATTCCCTAATCCACTAACACTTTTCCGCCTTCCAATCCAAGTGATAGGCATCACTAATTAGTGGTCTTTGATAGACCCTTGTTATGTTATTGTTTTCTATTATTTTTTTTGTGTTTGGTTATATTGTTTTTTTCAGGTTACACACAAGGGGACTACTTCTTAACCTCCAATTGCTTGAAAACCAAGGAACGACTCCACGTTCCCCTCCATGCTTACACAGATTTCATTTGGATACTATATTCGTTACCACATGCACTAATAATCACTCTTTTTATGTTAGAACTGTTAGCATTTTGTTCTGATTCGTTAAAATGGTCAGCACAGGAATAAAGATCTTTTCAGCAAATGTTAAGGGTCTAAATAGCCCCTTTAAATGCTCCACATGTTGGGCTGAGGTGAAGGGACAGAGGGCTGACATTATTTGCATACAAGAATCTAACCTTAGTGAGGAGGATTCCCACAGGTTCTGTCACCCCTCTTTCCCGCACATTTTCTTCTCTCCGGCCACCAAAAAAAAAAAAAAAAAAAAGGAGGTGTTATTTAGGAATACCATTGCCTTTTAATGTTACAATGTATTGTCAGATAAAGACTGTTTGTAACACTAGATATACAATAGTGAACCTCTATGCCCTTAACTCCGATCAAATTAAATTTATCAAGAGTACTATTAGATTGGCCCAAGACTCGCTGTTAATGGATCGCTGTTAATTTGTGGCGACTTTAACATGTGCCCAGATTCCTCAATTGATAGACTACCGCCTCCTCCTCCATCTCATTAAAACTCTCTCCTTCAGGATTTCTTATTTCAGGAAGGGCTGTGTGATACTTGGAGGGTCATGCCAATGAAAAAGACTTTACTTTCTTTTCACATCCACATAATTGATTTATTTGTAATGGATAAATGGCTCCTTCAAAAAGCGCTGGAGGTCTCCATTTTCAATATCACCTGGTCTGATCATGCATTCTCCATTCTCACACTGGACGATATGTACAATAATAGAGTATATTCTCCATGGAGACTTAATAATTCCCTGCTCCAAAATTCCTCTATTCGTGCGGATGTAGAGAAATCTCTAAGGGATTACTTTGAGTGTAATGATAACAATTTAGCACTAGACACCACTCTACGGAGCGCTCATAAAGCGTTTATTAGAGGTATCTTATTAAAACACACAGCTATCTAGAAAAAAAATCTGAAGGAAATCCCTGGATTCATTGTTTTCTGATATCAAAACCCTAGAAAAAGCTTCTAAAACATCCCTAGACCCAAAAGTTTCCAGCAAATTGAAAACAGCCAGGCATCATCTATACCTCCACCTCCATAAAAAACATGAGTTTCACCTACGTAAAATCAAATCAGATCACTACTCACAAGGAAATAAAGCCTCAAAGATTTTAGCAAATAGAGTCAAAAAAAGAGAAGCCAAGAATAAAATGCCCTTCTTATATAACACGCAAGGCAAAAAACTGTTCAATCCCAAACACATAGCGGAGGAATTTGCCAATTATTACGCAAACCTATATAAATTTGGAAAACTCTCCCATAACATTCCAACCTACTCCTAATTCTATTAATGATTTTCTTAATGGTATTTCCCTGCGGACCCTAACTCCAATGCAAAGTCAACTCCTGAACTCGAGGATCTCACATTCGGAAGTATCTGAGGCAATTCACTCCCTCAAAAATAATAAATCCCCTGATCCAGATGGGCTTACAAATAAATACTACAAAGCCTTCTCACACATTATAAACCCCTTTCTGATCAGAACTTTTAACCTAATAGCTATACAGAAATCAATTCCAAAAGATATGTTGAACACATTAATTATCACCCTCCCAAAACCCAGCAAACCTGCAGATAAACCGGCCAATTTTAGACCCATATCTTTATTAAATTCGGACATAAAAATGTTTGCGAAAATTTTGGCAAAAAGATTAACAAGCATTCTACCTTCTCTAATCTCCAATGATCAAATTGGTTTTGTACCCAATAGACAATCGTTGGATGGAACTAGAAGGTTTATAGATTTGCTGGATGTAGCATATGACTCTCGGATGCCTTCTCTGCTTCTTTCCCTGGATGCGGAGTAGGTGTTCGATAGAATACACTGGAATTACATTTATGGAACATTAAAAAAGTTTGGATTTGGGAATTTCTACCTTTCCGCAGTTATGTCGTTATACTCTAACCCCTATCCCCTAAAAAATGGGAACAGACATGTCTCCCCTGATATTGGCTCTCGCAATGGAACCGTTAGCGGAACATATTAGATCTTCCCCACACATTACAGAGATAAAGGTTGGAAACACAGATCATCGTATAGGCCTATTTGCAGATGATGTTTTAATTATCACATCAAACCTGACATCTGCTTTATCTGCGATCAATGACATTATCACTAAATTTGGCAAAGCATCCTTTTATAAAATAAAGGTTAACAAATCTCAAATGCTTGATTTGGGTCTCTCTTCGGCTAACAAACGCTTAATTTCCAATCTATATAAATTACCTTGGGCTAACGAATCCTTGACATACCTGGGCATTCAATTAGCGTATCCTACTAATAAACTATTTAAGGTTAACTTTTGGCCTCTCTATAATAAAATTAGAGATTCATTAAATAACTTGAAGATGGACTCTCTCTCTTGGTTAGGGAGAATAGCCGCGATTAAAATGGTCATTCTTCCTAAAATTATTTAGATGTTCCGTAATATCCCAATTGTTATCTCCACCTTTTATTTAACTAAACTACAATCCTAATTAACCGTCACATTTGGGGTAAATATAAATCTAGAGTGAAAGCATCTATTCTTTTCAAGCCTCTCAAATCAGATGGCCTCAATGTTCCTTCCATCAAACATTACTACATCTCCTCCATACTTGATCAAATGAGATACTTGATCAAAGAGGACTTCTCCAAAAAAATGGGTTCTTTTAGAAAATCACTTATTGGGATCTCACGATATACTGCTACGCCTCTCCGCCATAGCGGCCTTTGGTATTAAAAATAACTCACCATTATCAACCCTGACAGCAATCTATAAGACTTGGTATTCTCTTGCTAGAACAGAAAAAATAGTCCCCACTTTGTCCTTAGCTCCTCTGAAAATGTGCGAATTAGCCCTTCCAGACTTGCGTATTGATGATTGGGTGGCCTCGGGCATCTCTGAAATTAAGCAATTATGGAAGGAAGGTAATTTTATTGAATTTGCTTAGATTCACAGAAACTTCGACATTCCTAATTCGGATTTTTATAAATACCTAAGGATAAGGCACTTACTGCAATCCCCAAAAGTTTTCAGCTTTGACCTACATAACTCTTCCCTTCTAGATTGGGTGTATATGTCCAAAATTACGGATAAAGGCATTACAAAGGGCTATCAACTACTAAAAGATTCTTGTCTGAACCCCTTACAACATATTCTTGACCTTTGGAGTTTTGAATTAGACTCTTCTATTTCAGACTCATATTGGAGTGAAGCGTTTACTTGTGTTTCCAAATTATCCAAATGCGCTGATCATCTTGAAGGGACAAGAAAAATCTTGTATAGATGGTATAGAACCCCCCTCTATCTAAACAAGATATTTCCAGACATTCCCCCGGAGTGTGTCACCGCCAGTTCGGTGAGAAGGTCAGACAGACGTTCTTCCCTACCTTTTGTATGACGTTCTTTGTTTTGGTTTCACTTTGTCAGCTCCTTTCCTTCTGCCAGGTGTCACTTATTTAGACTAATCGTCTTCCTTTATATTCCTTGCTCACCTTGCGGTTTATACTACTTCCTGGATGAGGTGTTCACTGCTGGAGGCTGCTGCTGCTTGCTCAGATAAGTCTTTTTCCTTTATTGTGTTTCCTTGCTGGCTTGATTCTAGGTGACCCTGACTCCCTCCGTATTCAGTGTAGGGAGCCGGTGGTCGTGTCCTCTCACTATTATAGGGTTTTCAGGTGTCACACAGTCTTAGGTACGTGGGCATGCAATCGTCTACCATTCAGGCTTTTGCATGTGTAGCAGTTAGGGAGAGCTCTTAGGGTTTTAAAGGGCTCACCTATTTGCTCCTTAGTTTTGGATCAAGCCAGTCAGTCGTTTATTTATAAGTTCCAGCTATCTGCAACTTCATCCGTGACAGAGTGTTGGAGGTGTGGAAACGTACCAGGTTCACATTTGCATTTGTGGTGGTGGGAATGCCCCACAGTTAGAAAATTATGGACCTCGGTCTTTAAGTTTATTTCATCTATATCCGCCAGCCCAATTAAACCTTCATCTAAATGGCTCCCTTGTCTATTGGGCTTTTGGACCTTCCCTGTCTCATACGGTCAATAGCAAGTCACATAATATTCGCTACTCGTCTAAAAATTGCTTCTTGTTGGAAATTTGGCAATCTTCCTAATATTAATAGAATTTTTAGAACACTGGACAATAACTGCTTATATAAAGGTTTATAGGCATCCTCTCAGAACGCTAAAGCTTCTTTTCTTAGAAATTGGGAAGTATGGCTGAACCATAACAAATGTAAAATACCTTCTAATGCTGCCATTAGACTATAAAGACCTGTATTCCACAAAGCTCTATATATGTGCATATAATACTCTCTCTCGCTTTACATGTATCTTGTCAGCTCATACAAGCTGCTACTTTACCTATTCATACAATGTATATTCATATCCAATACCTATAGACTCTATATGCTTGTGTCCTTTAAGTTTTGCCTACTGTGTATGACATACATTTGTACAGTAACCTCCTATTTTATATTTTCAATAAAAATCCTCGTTCAAAAAAAAAAAAAAAAAGCCTTTTGTGTTGTGTAAAAGTAGAAAAAAAATTAGGGCCTAAATGCCGTTCTGCGGTGCAGTGATATATTCTGAAGCCCAGTTTGCAATGTATTGGTGGCGAACTAAAAATGTATTTGTAATAACTAGTGATGAGCGAGCATGTTCGGCCGAGTATTGGATCGGCTCCAGCATCGCTATGCTCGGCGCTCGGCTTAACTCGGCCGAGCACCACGTGTGTTCGTCGCATTGCTCGAGTCTCCTCCCCGCACGTTTTGTGACTCCTAAGCAGCCAATCAAGGTCCAGGAAAGTAATTACCTTCAGTGTAAGGCCATAGCCATGTTAGCTGTAAGCCTTACACTGATTGCCTAGCCGAAACAAGTGATACAAGTTGATATAGGAGCCGAGGTCCGGCGCTCGTCTCATTTAGCGTCAGGGAGAGCAGACAGTAGGCAGGGACAAATAGCTTTTTGCTGTAAACTTACTGATTTTACTCCAAAAACCTTATCGAAAGACCAAGCAGCCCTTTTAAGGACTACAGTGTGTGTTTGACAGCAATGCAGCACCTTTTTTTTATTTATTTTTTAAGAAGGTGTTTAATTCAGCACTATTAGGGACAGGCGTCTTCAGGAAGGGACAGATAAAAAAGCTATTTTTAAGCACTGCACTAAGTACCCAAATTTCTAAAAGACAGAAAATTTTTAGAATAGTGACATCCACAGTATGCCATCAGAAAGCAGTGTGTGGAGCAGAAATTATAAAAGAGCGCTTATTCACTACAGTGTACCTGCTAGTGGGATACTGCACCATCATAAAGCAAAGTGTTGGGAAGACATTATAAAAAGGGGCTTATTCACTACAGTGTGCCTTCTAGTGAGATATACACTGCTCCATCAGAAAGCAGTGTGTTGGGCAGACATTATAAAAAGGGGCTTATTCACTACAGTGTTCCTGCTAGTGAGATATACACTGCACCATCAGAAAGCAGTGTGTTGGGCAGACATTATAAAAAGGGGCTTATTCACTACAGTGTGGCTGCTAGTGAGATATACACAGCACAATCAGAGAAATTATTTTTTCTGGGGAAATTAACCTAATTTGTGCCACATCTGTGCGTGCGTTCAAACCCTTAGATTAATTACTCCAGCAGAGAGTGATTTATATTTTGGCCTGTTGTATTTTGCTTCCAATACTGAACTACATCTGAATACAGTGTGCATATTACAAGTTCCATTCATCTGGGCCTTGTAAAGTGTATCCAATACTGTCCTGCATCAGAAAACTGTGTCTTTAGCGGACAATAAAACAATCTGCGCTACATCTACAGACAAAACCAATAATATGAAGAAGGCGCGCACAAAGGGAGGGGAAAGTGGGCGTGATGCTGATGGTTCACGCAGAGGCTTTGGCCCTGGGCTCAATGAAACAAAATAATGTAGCAGAGGGCCTCCAGGTGCGCTAACCCTCTAAAACAGTGAAGGCGATGCGACCCTTTTAGAAACTGACCACAAACACACTTATTTATCGCAAAGTGCCCACACAATCATTTACCCTGAATACTACAGTCCAATATAGTATATCTTCTATGTTCCTTATTTTTTAGCTATAGTATCCTGCCTACAATTTGCTGCCTGTGCCATTCATGGCATACCTGCCGTTATGTTCAGCTGCTTTCATCTGGTGGAGTTAAGAAGTCAGGGGCAATCCAGGCCCGGTTCATTTTTATAATAGTCAACCTGTCAGCAATTTCAGTTGACAGGCGCATGCGCTTGTGACAACCACCCGCCAATCCCGTCGTACTATGCCACAGTTGCCATACAGGTCTCCACTAGAGACTTCTGGAGGCGAATCCACTGTGAGCACAGTAGACGTTTAAGATTGGTTGGTGGGCCCAGAAATGGTACAATCGCGATTGCATATACAATCGGTAAAAATAAAATTATCAATTTCACACTGGAAATTGATTTAATTTGCTGCCACCACTCTTCGTATTGAATCGGAGCGAAGAGACCCCGGCTAGCTATTCCTAAATGGAAGAACGGTTATTTGTAACCTAGCTAGTAAATTAACAGTTTATAAAAATAAAACAATTTGGTAGTACGTCTCCGGAGGACAGAGCTCTTAGCATAGATCAGATGATCAAGTAATAAGGGCAAAACTGGAACGATGAAATCGTTAGATTTTATTCTAAACTATACACAAAAAATATATACATTAAAACCAACAGATAAATATACCTGTCAGTTGAACAGATTGGTTTGGATAGAAATAGAAGAGATGGTAGGGAATAAAATGTCTGTAAGTTCTGAATTACCGTAGTAAAGTCCAGTAAAATGCAAAGTCTCTGTAAGGTATAATCCAATATGGTGGTGTGCCCGTGTCCAGCGGGCAGTCGGGATGTTGTTCGACGTCAGAAGAAGAAGAAGGACCCAGGGCTGGATGTGTCGCAGGGTTTTACCCCTCTGTAGTGGGGAGGGGTTGTGACCCGCACAAGTCCGGCCTTGGGTAATTGGAAGAGGGGCAGTTCCTGCCCTGGACAGA